>JADAZR010000140.1:0-51075 GCA_014872995.1 Diaporthe citrichinensis
CTTTGTCGCGGCCCTCGCCGTCGCGGCCCTGTCGGCGCCGCGGTCGCGCACGCCGGCCCCTGCAGCGTAGTTGGGGTCGAGCCGCGTCGCCGCGTCGTGCGTGTGCGGGATGGTCACCTCGTCCAGGGGGCTTTCGGGGGACAGGCGGCCTGCCTTCAGGTGGTAGGACTTCTGGAGCTGCCAGGCGCGGGCGCGCACGGGGCAGGCGGGGTTGGTTGATGGTGATGCTGCCGTTGCTTCTGCTGATGGGGAGGAGGATGGTAGTGAGTACCGCGCGGTGCGCAGGACGGCGCACGCGCGCAAGTACAGCTCCGCGGCGAGGGCCTTGTCGTTGTGGTGTAGTAGGGCGTTCTCGGCGCTCAGCGCAAGTTCGTGCGCCCTGGGGTAGAAGGCGAGGGTGTACTCGGGCGAGGTGACGTCGTCGGTGCCGCTCTCGATCAGTGTGTCAAAGATGGGCTGCAGGTCCTCGTAGTGTGCGTCCTGGAACGGGGCCAGGCCCTTCCTAGCGGCGGTCCTCCACCCATTCTCCCAGAGGGCCTTGACGCTGGTGCTGCTGGTTTGGTCAACCACCGAGTAGGAGGATGATGGAGGGCTGACTGGGCGTGCTGTCGTGAAGGGCCATGAGCGCTTTCGTTTTTGTAGTAGTTGTGTGGCGTTGGTGGTGGTGGATGATGGCTTTGACTGCCAGAGTCCTGAGGGTCGGACTTCGGGTTCCGGTGAGGTTTCCGGGGTAAGCATCCTGAGGTGGGCCATGTTGGGCCTGGCGTCCTTCTTCCTTCCCGTCCTTCTCCCTCTTTCTTTTCCTCCCACCGCAGGGCAATAAGCCGAGCGACAACGGCCCTTTCTCCCGGAAGAATAGGGCGCTCAGAGTGAGACGACGGTGTTAGGTCGTGTTGAATGAGACGATTTTGTTGATATAGTATTTGCAAAATTGGCCTGACGGCTTCTGATAGACAACGGTGCAGCGCCTAACGCGGATGTGTGGGCGAGAAGCAATCTGTTCACTCAATGCACGGCGAGCTCTGTTGGCGGGGGCGGAAACAATATCGTGTCAGCAGAGATTTTCACATGAGTGAGAAGGAGAAACAGGGACGGAGAAATTCCAAGCGACAACAAAAAGATGAGCTGCAAGAAAGTGTTGAGGCCATGCGGCTGAGAGGCGCCCGGGACCCGAAATCGTGGATTTATAATTCGGGTCATATGCACAAATGAGTGGAGTTTTGTTTGCTTGGCTCCGGGGTATCTTGCTGACCGGGGAATGCGCTCGGGTTTAAGGCCAGAGTCCGCAACGGGGCAAAAAGAGAGAGCAAAATGACGATATGGCAAATTATGAATGGGGATTGTGGATATGGAATGGCAAACAGATATTTTTTCCCCATGATTTAAAAACAGTGGATCAGTTGCAAAAGACCAGACCAAGCTGCATAAAAGAAAATTAATGACTTACTCTGCCCGCAGGGACGCAATGCGGATCTTGTCCAGCCTGAGATACAGGTCTTTCACGTAACCCTCGTCATCCTCAACGTCGGCAGGCCGGTGTCTGTGAGGCATGTCTGCTTTTTTGACTTTCGGCAACGGCACCGAACCTGGGGGGAAATATGGGGCTTATTATGAGACAAGTAAAATTGGGAGCAAGTGAGACGATCGGCCCACGGTGACACACGCCCTTGAGTAAGTGAGTACGAGCCAAGCAAAGCACAAGCCCGAGGACGTCACTGCCGCTGGTGCTGGTGGTACCGTATGTGTGTGTGTAAGTGTGTAAGTGTGTGTCTGTACGGCTTACGGGCTGGGGATTTCCGAAGGATCGGGCCCGGGGAAAGTGGGTGTGACAGGCAACACAGTAGTCTCGGGGCAAAAAAGACAAGCCAGGATGAGGACGGACGGGATGGATGTTTCGAAATGCCACGGACTAACGGTTCGTGCGATCTTTGCGACCAGGAGGCAAACAGGTTCAGACGAGAGAAGACCGAACGCCTTCCTGACGTGTGAGGATGGGATGGGTGGGCAGGAACTGGTAGACTATGGGGTGCATTGGAGTGCGAAGAGGGGGAGGGGGATGGAGGCTTATGGACACCATCTTATACGCTCGCTGCTCGACAGACATCCGGACTGACAGTACACGATTCTAGAGACGGCTCGTGGCAGGCCAGACCAGATCGGACCGGACCAGACAGGCAGGCTTCGGTCATGCTCACGTGTGCTTTGTTCGTGGGCAGAGCGGGCGAGAGACGCTTGCTCCCCTCCCCAAGCTCCAGCGGCCCCAAAGCCCTCGTGACTTCTGGCGCTTTGTGCCTTTGTGTTTAGAACAAGACGAGGGGAGGGGAGTAGGCCGTGCTTGGTGGCTCGCCTGCGCCATGAGGTTCGTCTGGGCCCGTCGAGCGCGGCGGTGGCTCCGACTCGTGACGATGGTTACACGTATTATGCAGAAGACATGTGCTGTGTGTCTGATCTGGCATGTGTCGGGAAGGAGGAAGCATTCGGGAATGTGGCCGTCCACCCAGATGCGCTGATGTCGATGCAGCCAAGCTTTCATCGATGCAGTCGGCCCAGAAAGAAGGTTTGTCCGTACTGGTGTTTTCTCTGCTGTCCGCCTGTCTGGCATGTGAGAGCGGGAACAGGTGCAGGGAATCCCCAGGTGCTGCCCGGTGCCACCCCAGGTTTTCGTTTCTCTCGGGAACCGAGTGGACGGCAATTGGACTATCCCGTACTTGGTCTTGCGGTGGTTCGAAATGGTCGCATTTTTAGCTTCGGCTTCGGCCATTTCCAGGCGCTACCAGCTGGCCCCATTCTATTACTCAGACTCACTCTGCTTCTCCTTAACGCGGCAGGCGTCCCAAAGGCATCGGGTTGGCCGACTGCCGGTGTGTGCCCAAGAAGCGTCCAACAACAGATATCAAAACGCCGTTCTAACCTGAGTGTACACCAAATGCCTCTTCTCCCCTAGTCCTTATCTGCAAATGACCTCGATGCTGGCCAAGATATTTGATAGGGTTCACAGTGAAGGCTCAGCCTGTGACCGCATCACTGAACCACGATATCTCAGTCACATTTCCCCCCCGGTGCCTTCTTAGCACGGGCCCGGTGAACATGCTCCGCTCTTGCTGGCCGTTATTTACTCCAAAAATCAGATTTAGCAGGCAAAATCGATCACAGCCTCGAGTCCGTGGTGCTGTCCATCCATCAGCTCGGCTTGTTTCCCCGCTCCAATTCGTCACAATAACCCGCGTGAGCGCGCAAACACACGCGAGCGCAGGCCCTCGACTGCGGAGAAAGGAGTGCGACTTATTTCTTGTAGTAGTGGGCCATCTCCAGCCCGGCCCTCTTGAAGCCGCACTTGATGTAGAAGCCCTCGTTGGCCTCGCTGCAGTCGAGGATTGTCTTGTACGCGCCGACCTTCTCGGCGATGAAGTCGAGTGCCTGGATCAGGCGCAGGCCTAGCTTCTTGCCCTGCTGGTCCTTTGCGACCGCGATGTCCTCGATGTGGCCGACCAGGCCGAGGTTGTGGATGCTGGTTGGTGGCGACGTATGTTAGCACGAGGATTATATCTTGCTAGTTTGCAGGAAGTAGAGCAGGTTTGTGCATTCCACTGCCCACTACGGGCAACGTTGGGCCACGAAGCTGTAGAATCTTGGGGAAAAGGAGAGCAACGTACAACTTGCGCTCGACAATGAGGGCACCGGTGCCGACAACCCTGCCGCCGTCTTCGATGACCAGGATGTAGTAGCCGCCGTCCTGCTTGCTGAGCCACTCGAAGCGCCCGGCGAATTGGGCCTCTGTGATGTCGCCGACAGTGGTCAGGACGCGCAGGCAGTCGAGGAAGCCGGCATTGAAGTCGGATTGTCGCAGGGAGCGGATCTTATATCCATCAGGTAGGGCCTTTGCGACTTCAGGGGAGATGAGGTCGTCGCCGAAGAGGCCTGCGTCTGGGGCGGCTGCTGTGACAGTGGTGGTTGTGGATGTGCCGTTCATCTTGACGGTCTCTGTTGTCTGGGTGGCGGCGGAAGCTGCTCTGGCGGGCTCTGTAGTTCCGTTCATGTTGGGCGGGCTGTGGGAGAGCGCGAGGGCGGGCGACGGACGGGCGTGAGGTTATAGCAGCTGGAGAACAAAGAAGCTGTAGGTCAGTGCGGATAGCTTCACTGACAGCAGACGGACTTGGAGTAGTCGAGGTAGATAGAAGATCGCGCAGACTATGGGGGGTCGAGAGTCGATGGAACGAGTGACGTTGGCTTAAGGTGGGCACAGGAGAATGGAATTGAAGCAGGGACAAGAGGTTGGTTTACAATGTCCAGGGGACAGGTGTTGCATTTATCGCAGGCGTGGTGTTGGATGGAACAAATGGCATTCACTCATCCCTCTACGTGACGTGCTGCTGCGCTGTCCGTCCTCAGCCCTGGACGGCTTCCAAGGCCCAGCCATCGAGGCCCTGCAGCCGATCCTCTCTCGTCCCTTTTCCCCTGAGCTATTTTAGGCCCCCAGCTGCACCTGGACCTGGACCCCTGCGTCGGGATGCCGTTGATCTTGGTCCGTTACTGCTGGCTGCACCCGCAGACCCGGAGAGGGCGAGATCTCTAGGCGCAGCTATGATGCTGTTGTATGTAGGCCATCTGCACGATAGAATACGGCATGTGGTTATTATCTAGTGCCCTCTGATGCTGATGCCTATGTTCCGAGCTTGTGCTGCCGTCCAGGCCCAATACGAGTCGAGTCCAGTCCAGGCGAATCAGGTCCAGACTCGATGTTCCAGACTCGAAGCCTCCCGACCATCCAGCATCTCCAACCCCTGGCCGACATGTCGTCACTCTTCTTGTCTTCCAGAAGAGCTACTGTGGTCGGCTTGACTTCTGCACGCAACGTGCGCATACCTCGGTACGGGGCCGACCAGATACATGTAGATACGTACTTTCGACGCGCACGTCTGACAGATGCAATGGCACATCACACCTGCAGGCACTCCAGATCATCCCGTCCAAAGCTCCAAAGACAGGAAACGCACACATCACCTCGCATCACACCCAGCCGGGCCTCGGGTCCAACAAAGCAGCAAATCGGCGGCTGATCCACCTCACCCAAGCTTCGGACTCGAGGGCCTGAGGGGGAGACAAACTCCGCTTTGTCCACGTCAAAAGGCCTCTCGAGGTTTGATGACTCCTCATCCCGCGCCTTTGCTCGCCTGTCACATGTCACTGCCCGTTTCCCAGCAGTAGACCTCTGCCCAGCACCGCACCCGCTGGACTACACTACAAGCTGCTCTTGATCGACATCGAGGATTTGTTGGGACCAGAACTGCCCATTCCAGCCCTCGATGCCATCATGCACTGTTTACTTGCGACCCCCAAACTGCTCACATTCCGACCTCTCCATTCGATCCGCATGATCAATAACCACACGGACCTGCCTTAACTCATCATCAGTTCGCCACCCTCGGCCATACACGCCTGAACGCCCTCAACAATATGCGCCAGACGCCAGCTGTATCCACCTGCTTTTCAACTGCTCTTGCTCGCGCTCCCACTGCAAAAGCTCCCACCTGAGCCGGACAACCCATCTTGGACGAGTTCCCGAGCATCTGCTCGTTTCTCGTCGAAGATGGAGGATCGGATACAACATGGCTCGGCCAGCGCCCCCTCCGCTTCCACGCCAGATCCCCTCGGCCTCCCAGTCGAGCCACGAGACATAATCCCTTCTCCTCCGCCAGGGCGCACTCTCCTGCCAGCTCCTGTCGCCACCGCCATCAGCCTGTGGACGCGCTCCACCAGCCTCGCCCTCAGGGTCGGCACGGTCATTGGCGGCTATGGCTTCGGCGCTGCAAAGGCCACCACCCTGTCCAGCCTCGAGATCGGCCGTGGTATTATTGAGGGCATCCTGCACCGTGCCGGATCCGAGTCCTTCTCCAGGTCCAACTCGGACCTGGCCAGGGCCGATGCCGAGACCATCATGGAACGAAGCCTCGAGAGCCTGCACATCGCAATGTCTCAGGTCGTCTTCTGGACCACCGCCGGCTTCAACCTGACCAGCACGACCATATCCGCCATCTCGGAGGTCTCGCAGTTGACTCTCTCCTACCTTGACTCCATTCTCGGCTCCACCGAGTCCTCAAGAGCCATCGCCAGCATCATCACCCTGATACGGCGCGAGTTTAACAATCCAGCTACTGGCCAACCGGGTGAGCACGTCGGCGTCTTCGATCTCATCGTTGGCATGGTTGGGCTGGCATACTTTCAGAGATGGTCTTGGAGGCTCATTGTGCAGGAGAATCAACGTCTACAGGTCGACGAGATACTGTGGGACGTCGTGATTATCAATGACGAAGAAAGGTTGGACTATGGCAGAGTCGACAATGGAATGCAAGTAGCTGGCCGGGACCTGGAACCAGGCCCCAACGAGACGGTCATACAGACCATCCAGCAGCATGATGCTGCCGACAGCAGCGACGGCGAGGACGATCTCCCCGAGATACGACTCAAACAGCAGATCATGCGCACGCTGCCGGCTGGTGCCAAAGTATCGATCATGACAGAGACCAAGACGACCAAGACCATCACTGTCGACGTCTCCGGCACACAGCCGAGCGCCCTTTCGCCACCAGCAGGTGTCGAGCTCATCGAGGAGACCCGTCTGCGGCCGGTCTCATCGCAAGGGAACCGTCGTTTGTCGGTGTCGTCAGACCATCTTCTGCAGGGGTCCAGTCCTCTTGATTCCACTTATCGAGTGGTCTACAGGGTTAACAAGAAAAAACTTAGAAGTACGGAGATGGAGAGGGGGCCCGAGGAAGTCGAGGTGCCTCGATTCGTGGAGCAGATCGACTCAGATACTGAACAAGCCCTTGAAGACCACACGATTTCGGATGATGGGAAGGAGGTAATACCACCATCGCCGCCCTCCCCGCCTTCGCCACCGTCTCCGCCTCCGCCACCCCCGAAGTCTCCACGCCATGAGACTCAGACCGAACCTTTCCCTCCTGCAGCTGGGGCACCGCCTGTTCGTTCACGTTCAAAGAAAGGTCGTATATCACCAGTTCTCAGCCGAAAATCCAGCGTCGACAAGACTTCACAAATACCCCTGCCGAAGTCGAGCCCGGAGACCTCTGCAAATCAGAAACGGCCGAGGATGCCCGTATCACCTCCGGGCTCGACGAGCAGCATCGACAATCCGCGCAAGAAGCAGCAGTCCATGTCGAAGCTGCTGTCAAAGAGGCCAAAAGGCGACGTGACTCCACCTAGCTCAGCAAAACCACCAAGCGAGAAGAAGGGAGGTCTGCGCAATGTTTTGAAAAGGGGGTCAGGAACCACCCTGGGCAACCTCGTTGCAAAAGATGAGAAAGACACCATATCCTCGAATGCGCCGGTGGCTTCGAAAGGGAAGCAGCAGCCCGCGAGAGACTTGCGTCGCGGGCCGGCGCCGATCCATCAGAAGCCGTCGTCGTCTGCCGCAAAGAAGCAGCTGTCTGTCCCAAATCGCGACGCCTCTCTTATCCCAAGGCGAGACGCTCCCCGCCCGCCCCATGGAGGACAGGCAAGGAACCCACTCACGTCGCGAGCACTCGCCGAGTACGAAGCCAGCGGAGCAGTGCCCCGAAGCCCTTCCCGAGCAAGTTACATATCCATCCACGAGCGCAGGCGGGATTCGCTCATCTCGCAGACGGACACCTTCTCCATTCACTCCGTAGAACACCATCTTCGACCCGTATCACCCGCCTACAACCGCAGTCCCATAGCGAAATCGAAGTCGGGGGGAGACATTGTCGACAGACAGCTGCCTCCACCGTCGCCCTCGCGAAACCACCGACGAGTCTCTTCTCAGACCTACTCACCAAGCATTTACACGTTGAAAACTGCAGATTCACAGATGTCCCTTATACCCTTCCACCAACGCAGCCCCTTTGGCAATGCCGAAGCGCTCGCTACACTCCGTCGCACGGGTAGCATCGACACGACATTCCCACGCTTCCACCTCCTTCGAAATATCACTCGCTACATGCGATTTTCCTCCGCCTCGTACGGCTCAAGCTTCCTAAAGGTCCTCGGCATATCCAAGACGATGCCGCCCATGCTCAAAGCCCTCGACGACACCCACCACGAACTCCGCATGTTTGCCCATCATACCCAATCCCAGCCTCAATCCATCCTATTGTCGTCTTTTGTCGATCCGCAGGGCGGCAGTGACTCCTCGGGAGCAACCGAGACCGGCGTGCCACTCGTGCACTACGTCTCCCTAGACGACGAGTCGAAAGCTGTCGTGTTGGCCTGCCGCGGGACGCTGGGATTCGAGGATGTCCTGGCCGATATGACATGCGACTACGACGACCTCGTCTGGCGTGGGAAGAGCTACAAAGTGCACAAGGGAATCCATGCCTCTGCGAAAAGACTACTTTATGGTGGCGACGGGCGGGTGCTGGTAACAATCAAGGCCGCACTGGAAGAAAACCCAGACTACGGACTCGTCCTCTGCGGCCACTCCCTCGGCGGTGCCGTCACCGCCCTGCTGGGGGTCATGCTCAGCGAGCCGATCGACGGTGGAACCTCCTTCGTGACGTCCGACGAGCCGCACAGCCGCCTCCTGACGTACCCGGGTTGCTCGCCTACCGATTCTACCGCGCAACCGCAGCAGGAGCGGCCACACATCTGCCTGCCCACCGGTCGACCGATCCACGTGTACGCCTACGGCCCGCCGGCGACCATGTCGCCGTCGCTGCGCACCGCGACGCGCGGCCTGATAACGTCGGTCGTGCACGGGCAGGACCTCGTGCCGTACCTGTCGCTCGGGATTCTGCACGACTTCCAGGCCATTGCGCTCGCATTCAAGACAGACAACGCGGACGCGAAGCAGGAGATCAAGCAGCGGGTGTGGGAGGCGCTGCAGGGCGGGCTGATGGATAAGTGGCGAGGGGGAAGCGGCCCCAGCGGCAGCAGCGGCAGCGGGCCCGGTAGGGCCGCCGTCGACGAGGACGAGGAGTGGGCTTTCGCCGCGTTCAAGACGCTCCGCGCCAGCATGATGAGCGAGAAGCTCCTCCCGCCCGGGGAGGTGTTCGTCGTGGAGACGGAGAAGGTGCTGCGGAGGGACGCGTTCGTTGGGCCCGACGGTAACAACGGACAACAGCAGCACCAGCAACAGGGGGAGAGGGACGACAACAAGGGGAAGCAAGAACAACAAAAGTCGTTCAAGTATGTCGGCCGCCCCGCCAGGAGGATCGTGCTTAAGTACGTGAGGGACGTGGAGGCGCGGTTCAGGGAGGTGCGGTTCGGGGCCACCATGCTCACCGACCACAACCCTGCCAAGTACGAGGATGCGCTGGATGGGCTGCGGTTTGGGGTCGTCGAGTCTTGATTTATTTGATGGACCACCATCGCTGACCCAGTTCACCGTGTCCGATCGTCGGTATTTTGTCGCATGATGCCAGCCCGGACAGTCTCTCCTCGAAGGCCCCCTCCTCGGACCCCCAAAGGACACGGATACTGCACCTGTTCCGTTTGTTGTTGTTTTTTATGCGCAAAACGGCCTGGCTTCAGAGGAACATGGCGTATTATCAGCCCTGCGTCGAGCTTAGCCTCGATTGCGTGAGGATGTCCATCCTGCCTCCTTGGTCAGGCTGCTCGCTGGTTTCCCACCGGTACCTCTCGACTTTATCAAGTGACTATCTACCTGCCCATATAATCCCGTCGCTTACATGTTGATGAGCTCACGTTAACTTTGTACATACCTTGCGCGTCGCTCGATGTGTGGATATATTTATACATGTATGTATGGATTCGTGCGTGGAGATATGGGCTTTGGGATAAATCTTGATTAGACTTTATATCATATACACCTACATACATAAACTGCATCTCATGGCCACAAGTTCCTGTGCCAGCTTTGTGTGGTCGCTAGCCACCCTCTTCGGGTCCTCTATGGAGGACTCGAATCTTCTTCGATCAATGAAGAACACGCGATCCCTGCTAACTTCACTGGCACGTCAAATAGATGATCCAAGTCCACAGCCTCAGTTTTGTAGACTCTTATCAGCCCTACTGCTGCTCCTGAATACGACATGTTTCCTGCTCCTCTGCTCGGGCAAAGGTTCCCGCTTACCCACGACTGGTCACTAGTATTGTAGGTGGACATGGACGCAATTTTCTACTCCTTCTAGATTACCATGATCCTGGTCAAAGAGTTTCCAAATTCCGACGGAGTCAGTCCCAGTTTCGAATGAAGGTGGCCGTTTCTGGTCTCAGGACATATGGCACAGAACACCAAGCACACCCTTTCAGCTGCCACAACATCGATCTGCACTGACGATATGCTATTGTCAAAGTCGGATTGATAGTTTTATCTTCTGACTTTCGCCGTTAAGATTCTAAGTCCACTTGCCGCGCGCACATGCGCAGCGCCAACTCGGGTCATCGCGTCTCGTGCTGGCCTGTATGCCCCACAAATTCCAGACCAAGTATATATGTTCGGAGACAAAAATGTCTGAATATTGAAATAATCAGACCAATTACTGGTTCTAAGAAGCACGCCAAGCAGCTCGCTCATCATCCGAAGTCCCTAGATCCGACGCTGAGCGAGGGAGACATGATCAGAAGCCCGGCCGTGCCGCTCAGGGAGCCCGAGTGTCTGAAAGGAATTCCGCGGGAAGTTGAGGACATATCAGGCCAGTTACTGGCTTACTGGGCTGTCTCTCCTGTAGTCAAAGCTATGCGCCTGGTCGGAGAGAGATAGTAAACTCGACGGCGCCGGGAAGTCCACGAGCGGCCGAGGAAACCAACCCGTGGAATCAAGGACACATACACACTGGCTGATGTTTTGCAAAGCGGAAGCCAGGCGCCATCCCCTAATCCTCCGGGCACTAGAGCTCTTCCCGTCTTGTACTGGCCTTTCGGGGAAGGCGCACGCGCATGGAACGGGATGGTTGTGACGGAGCCCAGCTGGTCTGTCTGTCGCTGGCACGCCAGCTATCTCAGATACCGAAGACGGATCCATCATCATCGCGTATATCTGCGATCAGAGGGTGTCTCACAGTTGATTCAAGATGCCATGACCTTCTGTGCAACAGACCTCGTGGTTTTCCGGAAAGGGGATGGCGAGGGAGTTCCCGCGCCCGTTGTTTCCAAGCCTCCAAGCGGACAAAGAAGGCCTCTTCCTGTCTCGGTGCTTCCGCTTTTGTAGCATCTATCGAGCCCGTAAATATGGATTGGGATCTCGCTGATACTCAAAGGATTGATATCCTACCAGGCCATTCAATCTGAAGTCCCATGCTTCATCATAGATCGACCTGAAGCCATGGGGTGGTCCTACAGCGGCGGAATGGAAGCCTATGAAGCAGGATTTAAGGCAGCGCTTTCACGAAGACAAACTCGATCATAACAGCTTCAACTCGGCAATATTTGCATGCCAGTCAGTATGATTGATTCCTCGAATGTTTCAGGAATTTTGGAATCAGACAAACAGAGCAAATCCTCTTCAACTTGGGTGACGTGAACCAAAACATTTCCGCCATCCCATTCAAATTTCCTCGTAAACTCCACAAATGAGATACCGCGAATCCCAACAAGATCCGCCCACAGAGTTCCGCACCATACAATACGGATCCATCACCATTTTCCAAGTTACCATTTTCGCACGCCCCGTGGCCATCCGCCGCTTGAACGTGCTACTTTCGACCAGTGCTTTCCCGGCGTGTTTCGACCCGGGCCGAAGAGGACAAAGACAACGGCTCGAGCGTGGCAATCGAAGAAACAGCGCCAGGGACGGCACGCAGCGCGCAACACAACGCAGCGGCGTGCTCCCAGGTCGCCCCCTAATGGACACCTGTTCCCTAGTGGGAAATGAGCCTACCCGTGTCCGCCCATCGCACCGCCGCGCGCTGCTACTACGCTGGGAGCTCCCGAAGCTCTCCCGTGGGCATTGACGAAGGAAACTAATGAGGGCCCGGTCGTCCCCCCTTCGAACCCCGAGCCGTCGCGCCTCGGCGGTCCTCGTGACGGGGCCTCACAGGCCTCATCCCTCTCGAGGACTAGGCGGTGACGAGGCGGGACGGGATGGGAGGGCTAATAATTCGAGGGGGACTCCATGCTCTCGCTGAGACCGAGCCGTGTTTCTGACGGCCCGCGAGACTTTACCCTTTTTTTCTTTTTCTCACTAAGAAAGTCAGACGGTATCGATCAGGGCTCGAGGAGGAACGGGGCGCGCCTCCTGACTGACCGTCAGACCGTCTGTCTCTCTCTCACGCGGCGCCATCACATCTCCCGCAAACTAGGACAAAACGGAGGGCGCAGTCAAGGCAACTATGACTCCCGCACGCGGATTTCATCCGCCGCCTTATGAGATAAAGTCACTGGTTTGGTACGTACAGTTTTCTAGTCCTCGCCTTTGAGCCTGGGTCGAGCCCCCGACGGGGCACGAAAGGGACATGGCGGCGGCTGTCATCGACACCCTCTCCTCAGTGGTTCGAACACCAGCTCCGCGACGGTGTCTTCGTCGACAGAAATAGATAGAGAAAGAGAGAGAGAAGCGCCAGCCTACTTGCACACCGCCCCGTTCGTTCCCCCAGGCCGCCGCCTCCGCCTCTTTCCCTCGTGATATTACACTTCCAAGGATTGGGCTTCACCACAACAGGCAGCGCTCGCCTCCCCTCCCGACCTAGTCCAGTTCACCATCCAACCAACACGCTCTTCCTGACTGTAGCCACTCCCCGTCCAGGGGGGTGGCTCCTTCCCAGTGACCAAGGAGTTCACCAGCGGGTGTGCTCAGGGAAAGATACATCCAGGGGTAAACCCACTATCACCCAGAGGTTTAGGCCCTTAGTAAAGTTTCATGTCACATCACGCAACCCCCCAGAAGGTCCACCCCGTTTTGCCGCACAGGTGACATGCCCGTTCGTTCTGCCCTGCCCTTTCGTTGATGACCTTGCCCCAGGAGGGAAAGACGTGGGGATCAAAAGAGAGAGAGAGCCAGTCAGCCCAGCGGTCCAAGTCCTCAGAAGTACATGTACGTACCAATAACTTACCGTCCCATCCCATCCCCAATCCCTCCTCCTTCTGCCTTCCCATATCTCCCCTGGCCCCGGCTTGGGCCCTAGTCCCCCTGGCCTCCGTCGGGGTGAGCAGCCGGGGGAACCCCTCGCCCCGGAGCCAGAAACCCTCTCTCACTGACGTGTTCCGGTATTCGGGCTATCATGAGGAGCAAAGGCGCGGTACTTAGTTGGGTCTGCCGCTGCCGCTGCCACCGTCGCTTTGGGTAGCGTGTGATACAGTACAACCCGGGTACCTGTGCCCACGGTGCGCGGGGCAGACTGTGTCAGGGTGTTCGAGTGTGGGATCTTCCTGGGCCGGCTCGCTCACTGGCAGGCTGGGCAGCCGCCCAAACCTCGCCCGCTTTCCCGTGGGCATCAGACGTGGGACGGACGGCTCGGGTCTCTCCCCTCGCAAACGCAACGCTCTGGGCGCCCGCGGGCACGGGTGATCGACTAACCTCACTGGTCCCCCTCCTCCCCCCCTCCTCGTACCAGGCTAGGTAGCTAGGCCTTGTGGCTCCCAAACGGCGTGCTGGTAGGGCTGTTTCTTGCTGTTGATCCAGGTCTCTCTCTTTCCTCCTCGAGGAGGTTGGATCATTCAGGGCCTGTGGTGGATTGCAGTTTACTCAGGAGCAGCATTTGCGGATTATCAAGCGGGCAATGAAAACAAAGAGAGAAAGAAAGGCGTGAAAAGAAAAAGAAAAAGCAAAGAAAGACCAACGCCAAACAGGAGGCTGTCAGGTGAGCTTGATGCTCCTTCTCGGGTCCAGACCACGCAGCATCTGAGACATACATTGGCTCGTAACGCACGGAATCCCCTTTCCGCCCGTACTGTGGCCTTGGGGCCGGCAAGGTCAGTCGTCCACCAGAGTTAGGTTAGTTGGCGGTTACGGGCCGCCCCCCAAGTTGGGAGGAGAGACACGCGGGAGGCAGTTTCTCGGGGGAGACAGTCTCGGGGACCAACCCGCCTGTGCTGGAACCTCGGGCAGGCGCTGTAGATTTTCTTAGCGAGACCCCTTTCCTTTTCCATCATCATCATTCACTCTCAACATCTTGGGACGCTCCGTCGAGTATCTTGATGCCAACAGCGACCGATATTCAGTGACTGAGACTTTTTCGTCATGGTTGTTTCATTTGTTGGAACTTTCGCCCACGCAATTCTTTTGCGTACGCGCCCAAAGCTTGTGTCTGTTGTGCTGGCGCTTCAGAAGGGTTTGCGAGGTAACGTCTTCCTTGATAATCGCACCTACCACGCAAGAAGATCATTCCAGCATGGGTATCCAAATTATATGATCACAACTTGATAGACGATTTGTTTGCCGCCCTCGATCTTGTCTAGACCTTCAGAAGCAACAACGTCTCGTCCGTATTGGAAGATTATCAATTGCAGCAAGGTCGATGAGTCTGTGGGTTGACCTCGCGTGGTAAGGGACATTTGGCCCGCTGCTGATGCTTCCTTATGTCGATGAAGACTGCCACAGCCTTTTCATTATATTATCCACCTCTCATAATGACATCAAGTTTATTTCTTGTCTCCACTGTGTTAGAAGTCTATCTCAGAGGTCATTTTAACCCCCAAAACCCTCACTCTTTAGTACCCCTCGCCATAAATAGACTCCTCTTCCCATGCTTCTCCCCGAACTTCACCTGTCCCATATTGTCAAGTGCGAAGCCCTTTCCAGCCCCAGCGCCAATAAAGATCTCCCTGATGCGCTCCTCCGAGAACCCGTGGTGCGTCACGGTCTTCAATGCCTTCTCATCAGCAGCCACCTCGATATCAACGCCCTCATTCCCATGACTATGAGTCTGGGCATCGGCAGAGTGGTGGTGGTGATGGTGATCATGGCCACCTGACGCCCCAGAACCGTGAGGTGCGTGCGGCAGGAAGTCAATGATCATGAGGACCCCGCCTGGCTTCAACCGGGCCGTGAGCCGCTTCGCCGCCAAGTCCGGGTCGTCGAAGTGGTGGAAGCCGAGCCCGACGACGGCGAGGTCAAACCCGAAGAACTTGCCATCGCGGAAGGCCTCTGGGTCTTGGTCCTCTGGCACGCAGAGGTTGCCATGGAACGCGACCATCTCATCCTCCGACAGTCCCTGTCGATACCTGTTAGTGAAAGAAAGGAGGCCTGGTTCCTTACGGGGACTTCTCTCTTCACCTGGAGAGGGGCTTGGAAAGTGACAAATGCCTACCTGGTTCCGAGCACGGGCATTATACATGTCCACCATCTTCTCAGAAAGGTCAATGCCCACACATTGCGTTGTGTATGGCGCAAACGCCTGTTACACCGACACTGGTTAGTCCACGGACTGAGAGACGGGGCAAAACAAAGAGAAACAATCATGCGACCACTTGAAAGATTGAGAGGTCCTCCATTTACTTGAAATTCAGATCGTTGCAAAGTAAGAACAGGATAATTACTGACTCTAGACATCGAACCGGTGCCACAGGCGTAATCGAGGACTCTCACGGCCCGCGCGGGAACCGCGTCGGTAGTGCTTACACCCTCTTCATCGGAGCTGTCGTCCTCCTCGAGCCATTCGATGCCGATCAGGCCCCTCCGCGCTTCGAGCCGTCGGGCTATTTCAGCCGTCGTCTTCTCGTGCTTTGCATCATAATCCGCTGCTTCATTGCTAAAGATTCCTTCGGTCAGCTTGTGTTTAAGTAGTTGAACCCAGTCACCATGGACCACCCATTATTTTTGACACATTGGACGCCAGCACTGAGACTTTGGTGACTTCTCCCAAGCAAAACTGTCGTAAAGAAGGGTAATAATGAATGAAGAGGTCTCATAAATGCTTACTCGAAGTGCTCTTGGTTGAGCTTCGTCTTGCCGTCCATGTCGGCGAATCTTTCAGCCTCGTCTAAGTCCGGAAGGCTAGCGCAACGATTTGATCAGTTCGCGGTGCCGCTTTGGATGGAATAGTATTCTGAGATGAGCTTGGTCCACTTCAACTTCCTCCTCTTGAAGGTTTTGACCAAAATCTATATAGGCCATCCGCCGGCGACTTTCCAGCTCATGACGCACCCTCCGCCCACATCTCGGACACTTTTCACAGCCACCATTCGCCGTTCTGCGGGCACAAAAGATTGCACCAAGGCACAATCGTGACAAAGCACGAGAAAAGTCTCCTATGGGATCTCATCGCTTCAAACAAACATGCTCACTGTTCGGCCTTGCCGTGCATGCATCGCCGCTTCCTAATCAGGAAACCGTCCAGGTATGGGAAATAGCCAGACACCACCCCCGGTGTTTGAATAGCAGCGGGGACAAGGTTTCCAGGTACCCATGCGCACACATCGGGCACGAGGAGGGGAAGGTGAGAATTAGAGGAGACAGAAAAAACAAGGCTCACAGTGAATCGAAGACAGGGTGTGCTCCACAGGCTTGCGTCGTGCGGAGTGGCCACGAATGGGGGCCACGATGACCCAAAGAAAAAAAGGATGCTCAAGGAATGAGGCGAGGCTACTAACCGACCCCGTTGGTGCTGACGTCCCGTACAGTAGCAGAGTTTCTTAGCCGCAGGAAAAGGAGGGGGGCGGTGACACAAAACGGGACAAGAACGACTCGGGTGCAGAAGTCACTCCGTGCAGCAGGTGAGGGAAAAAAAGGGGAGGTGTGCTTGTGGGATACCACGAGAGGCGGGCAGGGGCAAGGGGGAAGGGAGCTCGAGCGATCCGGTCGAGCGACGATCCCAGGACGTGCTGCAGGCCCTCGCATCGGTCCGCGATCACAAGTCGAAATCCACAATGCGGCCCAGGCGGCTAGTAGCAAGCTGTGCGCAGTTGCAGCGGTGCGTGGCGCGGCCCTGTGGTACGCTCCACGGGAAGCAGCAGGGCCGTACCGCTGCGCTGCGCGGCGCGGGCTGGGGTCCAGCTCCTGCTCCCATTCGACTGGGATTTTTTTTGGTTTTCCTTGGACCTCTGCTATCTCCACGCCTGGCATGCACATCGCCCCTTTGGGCGAGGGCCGCCTCCCTCCCCCCTGAACCCGGCCCTGGACCTGTCAATGACACGGTCCTCCCCTCCTTCCTTCCGTCCTGCAGCTGACGGGCAAACAGGATGGTCGCAAGCGAAGCAAACGGAAAGTGTTGCTGCAGCCGAGATGTCAGTTGGGCCCGTCCGCTTGCCTAATGCATCATAGCGTTGCGACGGCATCTGCAACGGGAGGCAGCAAAACGGGCCCAGCGCCAGCTGGTGACGGACGGGCTGGGTCCCGAAAAAGTGGGGTCCCGGTCGTGTTGCATCGGTCTATCTACGGGCTCCGTCTCGGCCGCCTGTGGATTGGCTGTTACGGAGCTCGAGGGATCAGAAAATGGGGACCGACAGGCAGGTAGACCATCCCGCAGGCCAGTCACAACAAGGCATTGTGCTCGGTGCCGACAAACGGCATGTTGGCTCCACCACCCCTTGCGCCCTCAGCTTGGCCGTTCTGTCTCGCTGCAAGTCCTGCAGGCGATCGAGGAAGTGACTGATCGCAGCATATGGACCGACCTTCCACGGAGGAAATATCCAAGGGTGGCAAAGTCGGGTGATGCGACTGGCGTCTGGTGTCGGTCATATATCACATTCTTGTTATCCGTCTCCGGGGTGGCTAGACCCCCATATATATAACATATATGCGGAGTGCCCGGTCGATATAGCTATTCCTTGTATAAATGCCAGCCACTTTCTTACCACCTCGCGGTCCCGTAATCTGGGTTGCGGCCATTGAGTGCTCGGGGAGCAGATGCCAGGCGGCCAACCGCCGGGTGCTGATGGGAGAGCTCCCAGGTTGCTCGTGACGGTTGGAGGTCCTGTAGCGCGGATGCGGCCGGCCCAGGCAGGGCCGAATTGGATCAGTTGCTGTGAGACAGGGACGTGAAGTGAGATGGTGGGCAGCGCTGGGCAACGGCAGCTGGCCGACAGAGGGCCTAGCTGTCTGATGCGGGTTTCCCTTTTGAGATCTGTCATCCCCCAAGTCGAGGCACGTATTCGCCGTTGGCGCCTACGCGCTTGTCGGCCGACATTTTAGCGATAGCCGTGAGAGAGAGAGCGTGTGTGTGTGAGAGTAAGACGTAAGTTGGTCTCGTGGCGGTACGCTGTATGAGGTATAAGGCCAACGAGAAGCGAATCCTGACGATTCCTCATTCCTCCCCACACCGCTGCTTTGCCGAAGAGGCACGATTGCCGTGGCACCGCAAACAGGTTTCGATCCAGTACGCCGTATTCGCCGTCAGTTTTCGGGGTTCACAAATTGGCCATGAACCGAATTTGATCCAAACCTATGGGGCTAGGGTGGTGGTATTCGAAGGGATGGGACGGCGCGCGTGGCTGATCTCGCATGACCAAACGAGGCACGGGGTTGCACAGAAAAGGGCTGTTGCTAACCCATTAATGTGTAGGGAGCTCTTCCCCGGGAAGCTTTCCATATCCGGCGTGTACACAGTAAGGCGCATGCACAGACTTGGCTGGCAGGATTTTCATGGGATTGCGGTCATCCACTGAAACGAGGTCTGATGCGTCGCAGTTGGCGTATCTGACGGAGGGGAACGCTGCGGGATGTAGTGTTTGAATGAGAGGGGTGAGAAGAGCCAGCCAACATAGGTCAAACCGACGGCATATCCTTTCTCGATGTCCGTGTGAGTAGGTGCACCATAGAACGACAGACCTATATCATTCATCTCGAAGCGTAGTGATTCATGGAATTACCACCACCCAGCAAAGTGGTAGCGCCGAGTACAACAGCATCGTCTCGCCATGGATTCGCCAGGCTGTGGCTACTGTACAGTATAGTAAGTAGGTAGTATGTAGTGGTAGTACTGACGGACCGAGTCAGCGTTTGGCCAAAGCTGGCTTAAGCCAAGTGGACCAACCCGCGCGCTATCAGGCGGTCCGTCGCCAGGCCCGAGGTTGTGGTCTCAGACAAAGGCTTGTAGATTGGCATGTTGACGGTCGGGGGGGCCAGGTTGCTTTTTCTTGTGCAAGAGGGTGTGTGGTGAGTGGACACGTGCGATCCCCGACAGCTTCCCAGTTACATTTGTGGGATGCTCTAGTAGGCCAAGTCAGGCAACGCTGGGAAGGGACTGCGGACAGGTATGCAGGCGAGGGATGGGCGGTCTTCACACGGCCGCGGGAGTTGCCGTCCTGTTCGTCTTGTGTACCCCATGTCGCTAAGGGAGGTCAGGATCCCCGTGACCTGGCTCAATTCCTCGACGCCGCTGCGCCTCCATGTGGGTGACGCCTGCGAGGCCGAACAACGCGGCGTTGCGTGGTGCATCGCTGAGTGTTGAGTGGCCTGCTTCCAGCTCTGCGACACCATGTACACGGGCATAAACGGCATGGCCCGGCCCCCATCCATCTCAGAGTCACTGCATGTGAGTGTGCGAGTGTGTGAGTGTGCCTCGTCCGATGCGGCGCGGAGTCGCGGATGGTTCCGCTGCAACAGCTACACTGCACCCATGACGGAAGCTGTGCTCGAGGAGGGAAAGCTGAAGATCCGTCTCCGCTACAGAATTGGCAACACGCCTTATGGTGTACGTTATAACGCGGCGCAGTGGCTCCGTGTTGGAGCGGTACGTGCCACTGAACCAGGCTAGAAAGGATGGGCGACACAAGTTGCCTTGTGCCTCTCATGTGCGTAATCGCCCCTTTTGGGTAGCACGAGTTATGTATGTCTCGGCTAGAATCATGCTCATGTTTGCCTCATGGGACTAAGACAGGGTGCACAGAATCAACAGAACCGCAGTCTGGGCTGAAACTGGTGGGAGAATAGTCCAGGAGATGGGAATTCCGCTTAGATAGCCTTGAGCCACGGGCTGTGAGTGCTCCTCATGTACGCTGCGTTAAGGTGGTGGAGAGTCTCGGGCATGAAACAGCCGTCGCGAAGCGGCCACCTACATGCGTGCCTTGCTGTTATGATGAGCTTCGTTGGTGTGCTGACTTGGTGGAGGCATTCATTTCAGAACATCTTTGTTCAATCGACTTCCTGCGCTGGCCACCGAACTGCCCTGAGAGAGACAGACAGACTGACAGAGTGACTGACTGGCTTGTCGACATAAGCAGGTGGATAAGGCGGGTGTTGATAATTGGTGGGGGTAGTGCGTTTTGCAGAACAGCATTTCTCACAGTGTGTATTGTTGGCTCCGCACTTGCATCCGCTGTACTCCACTGGAGTACCGTGCGGTACTCCGCAGTGCAACCTTGGCTCAATGACATGCAGAGGACCGCCTCGGCCACAAGCGGAAACGGGAAGGTACTTTGCTCAATTAGCAGCGGTGGGCGGACGGTCCACCGCTGTTTTGTGGCCAACGGTGCACATCTCTAGCAGACCCTGCCGCCCCCGTCCGTGTCCGTCAGCCAGACATATTGTCGTGTAGGCCGAGCAGGGTGCAGATGCAAACGGCATAATTCATGACAGCGCCCGCAATGCATGTTTTACGTACGTGCGTACACCACGGTACATGGCCCGCCAACGCATCACACGATGTAGCTTGGCCGCAATCTGACATCGATCTCCATAGCGTTCGTCAAGCCGTAGGCGATCTGCATGACGATATGCACCTGGTCCAGGCAGGCAGGCCGGCATGCATGACTACCTATCGGCTGCTTGGGTGACGCGACAGCCAACGAGGTGTTGTGAATCTGCCAGAGCGTCCGTGCAGCGTATGTATACTGTACATGCACGGCCGCTGGAACTCGCCCTCTCCGACCGTTGCTTCGACTGGGGTTGGGATTGTGCGTTGGGCACGATCCAGGGCTTGACCTTTTCGGTGTCTTGTCGGGTTCTGTACTGCTCTATCGTCTGTCGTTTGTTGCAGCCCTGTCCCCGCTGCGTCATGGATAGTCCCTTCTCAGAGGACCAGTTCTAGCAGCAACTGCCAACCGGAACACAGGACCCAGCCTGGGAAAATCGGGGCGGGTTGACGGGAGGTGCGGGCCACCGCAGCTGCCAGAGCGCACGTGACCGTTCCGAGAGGATAATCCTTGTAGTCCATGGCTGCTCTCGAGTACTATGTCACTTGGGTACATACGAGCCAAGGAGAGCAAATGTCGACAGGAAGGCAAGAGGGTGACACAAATTAGAGGCATCCTCGTCCGGTTGGTCGGCTGATTGGTCTGCTTGCCGCCTAATCAAGTGTCGGCCTCCATCCCGTCGCCATTGGCATTTGGCGTCTGCACGCTGACCACCACCGCTTTGACACCACAGGCAGTCCCTTGGCTGCTGGTCAGATGCAGAGTTCTTTTGACGTGGCATCAGATGATGGGGCTCACGGCAACACGTGAATCACCATTGCCGCGTCTTGCCGTCCCAAATGCCCGCCCTGCCAGGCATGCGGTATTATGTCAGTCTCGGAAGGCCCCCAAAAGTCCACGCATTTATGATGTAGGCACCGGCGCCACCTTGAGGCATTTGTCCTACGCTTTGTAAGACTCGTCGTTCTGTCTTGTGAAGAATTCGTAGTCGGACTGCCCAGTCGCTTCAAGCCTTGATGACATGTTCCAAATTAATTATCCGGGGGACCTGAGCAAGTCTGCTTTCCTGGTGGCATGGCGCTAGCTGCAGCGGAACTAGACTCACGTTCCGGAGTGTTCATAGCCAATGTTTGACATCGCCGACTCGGGTGAACCATTCGACATGGTAGCATGCTCTCGCGGGAGAAGGAAGCGCGTGCCATTTGGAGCGCATGCGGCTCTTTAACAGAAGCCAACCACGATTTTGTGACAATCTCATGTCTCCCAGGGCTGTTTGGTTCCCCAAGCCAGATGCATTATGGTGCATTCTTCGCCTGGAAAGGCTTTCGCATGTGTGGATTTGGAGTGTCCACTGCCCTCCCGCATCTCTCTTTTGTAGTCTTTTTGATGGACTGGGCACGTCACAAAGTGACTTGAGTCGACACTCCTCTTTTGGGTGGAATTGTGTTCATATCCCTTATCAGGATATGATATCGCACGGCACCAAGTCGGGTGGGTGGTGGGAGGGGTGGTTAACAGATGATGCTAACCATCTGCTCATGGAGCTGTTGCTCGGCGCTGTAATGCAAGGTGCCCCCCATTTTCGTGAGCTGACGGATTCTTTGAGTTTGCCATCTTCGCATCACCATTCATTCCTAAGATGACTTGGGCCAGTCGTGTGGGAAGCTTCGATATGAGAGCTCACCAAGGTGCTGGATGCCCGAGACTCGTGCCCGGACCGGGAAAGAAACCCAATCTCATGGTCCGACCGTCTCAGTAGCCGTTGCTTACTCGTCACAATGCCGCCGGAAGCAAATCGCGAGCCACCTGGAAACACATGCGGAAAAACACATTCTAGTGCCAAATGATCATGTCTGGGATGTCCAGAAGTTGGTGTGACATAGGTGTATGCAAAGAGGCACAGCGACTCATTTTGCCTTGTGAAGGCTGCGGCGCGCGCATGCACAGACCGCGGCGCATGAGAGAAAAACAAAACAGGCGATCTGCCGCCCATCTTGTCACGTCGGCACTTGATGTCATCGATCGCGATGGATTTCCTTCGTGGCTGAGCCATGTTCCACTGGTTCCTGGTCCAACAAAGCCAGTCATCTACTCCATTTTGACGCACGGCATCAATGAGCAGTAACATCAAAAGCAAAAGTTGCGGGGTTGGCTTTCGGCGAGCCGCTGGATCGACGCCAGAAAGGACACCAGTAGCGAACGGCAGGGTTAGTATACCTTTATTGGGGACCAGACCGAGACAGCCCGGCCTGGGCCCTGGGCTTTCAACCCAGTGAAACGCGGTTCAAGAGACAATCTTCCCTTGCAATTGCAACGGGGCTGCTATAGTCAGGCTGATGCGTGCTAGCCGAGTGGGCGTCGAGAGTGTGACCGTCGGCACCAGCTGTTTTTGGCCAAGCTGCCCACCTCTGAGGCCTCTCTCTACCTCCGTCTCTCAGTGAGTCTCCATCGGCTTATTGACCGCAGAGGATCCATCATTGCCACGGTTGCTTTTCGCCCCCACCCCCCATGCCTATCAACTCATATGCACTGGCATACATAGAGTGAATATCAGCCAACATGGCGCTGCAATGGTCAAATCCCACGACATACGGTCATCGTCGATCGAGTACGGAACAAGCTGAGGGAAACGCTGACTCGCTTGATGTTGGTGCATGAATTTGAAGATCCTGGATGCCGTGCCATGTTCAGGTGAAAGCACCAAATGCACGCCCGGAAGCCAGACACGGATGCCAGTACGCGGGAGCTCAACGACAAAGTAGTCCCTCTAGTCCAAAAGAGGCACCCTTCTGTTGGATCATGAACTATGAATCCTGCTGTCTGGACACCTCAAATGAACCAGCTGGTCCCCCTTCGTATGCTTAGGTATACCATCTCTTGTTGCCGGAGGCTGATGATGCGCATTCCGTTTGACGAGGCGGCGTTGCTGCTCACACACATATCATGACCCTCCGTTCAATTTCTGTCATCTTGTTCCGTTGCATACTCCTGCGGCTTGTCCGGGGCAGTGGGTCGCTTGTGCTTGAAAACCACGAAATCAGCATCAAAATCGCGTGAAACGGTCATCACCAGGACTCAGTCTCTGATTGGCAAGGGAAAATTATATCGGGTTGGGCCAAGAACACTGAATTCCGTTCGCAAGAAGTGCCGTTTTCTTTGACGCAGTAATTCTTGCACACGATTGATGGTCCTGCTGCCTTGGCCGGTGACGGAAACAGTGAGCCGGGGGTTCTCTGGGCCAGTGCGGATCTTGTACGAGTAGCGCAGTTTTCCACAGCGTGTCGTTGCTTTGTGCAGCCATCGGCACGACTTCAAATCAGCAGAGGAGGCACGCAAGTGCCAGCTCCAATTTGCAGATCCAAGTCAGACCAATTTTCAATTCTGAGACCTTACCGAAGAAGCGAGTTCATCTTCGCTCTGAATCGCGAGGCGCGAATTCAGTTTCCCGGGACGGCCCAATGCTTTTTGCTCCTTGTATTTTGTTCGGCTTTCAGCTGGCCAAATAGCTTGAATCTCACATCCTTGGGAGCGAACGGGTCCCTATAATACCTGTGTTGCTATCTCTGGCAGCAATGACCCGAAGAGCTCTGATACAGTACCACATGGTATCGGTGACCAGTGTCATGGGACTGGGCAGCGTTGTGTTCCGTTAGCCTGGGAGACGGTGCAAACCCCGGTCTGTAGGCCACTATCTAGTGCAGCCCCTCAACACAGCGGCATAACCCGGGCGGTCCGCAAAGCTTAGTAGAAGGGTCCGGTGAGCTACCTGGTTTTGATCGTTCCGCGACTTTTGTTTGTGTTACAACCCGTCCAAGTCAGAACACGATCGCGTTAGTTGTTATGGTGATCTTGAAGAATACAGCCGTCGAGGTCAACTTCCGTCTCCAGGTCTTTAATCTCACTGTGTCAAGCCTGCTGACACAAGCTTCCCCTGCCGGCAGCGACCACTGACAGGGCCGGCCATGTGGTGCAGGCTGATCGAAGGATGGGTAGGTGGTTGTGGATGACCGCCGACCTTGGTAGCCATTCGCGGTGAGGACAGTAACCGCTGCACAAAGGCTCAAGTCACCATGACTGAGGCGCGATGCCATTCCTATTCAGTAGAAAGCTCCGTCGCAGGATTTTGTACATGGTTTGTTCAGCGCCGCGCGTGAGTCCCCTCCATTTTCGGTTGTAGGGTTGCACGACAGTAGCGACCGACGCGACCGGGAGATGCTGCAGGTGAGAGAAAGGATGTAACAAGGTGAATGGAGGACAGACTATAGACGAGAACTGGAAGGAGAGATTGCGAAAGAACGCCGAGCACGACGGCGAGAAGGATGACCATACGCCTATTGTGTCAGGGAATAACGGCCATCTCCTGGAGACCGTGACTATGCTTTCGGTACTATCTCTTCCCAAGAGAGAAGACGGTCATCATTTCCCGGTCGGTGGAATGAATGGTTCGGAGGCGCCATTTTCCCGTCGCATATCGCGGCGGCGCAGCACCTGAGTAGGAGAAGGCGGCAGAAAACCCTTCGAGAGAAAATGGCTGCACAGTGGGAAAAGTTGTGGAGATGACAATCGGTTCAGGTCTGTTTGTGCCCACAGCGTGGAGTGTCACTGCCTGCTGGAGAAGACGCGATGGGTTTTCAGCTTCGGAATTGGCAGTGCTGGCTGCACCGTTTGTCGATTCCTTCTGGTGACGATTTCTTATCTCTGTCTCCGTTGCCATATTCCCGTACAGCCTGTCGCTGTTTGCATGACAAGGCTGGTAATCTTGGAGCTGGAGCACTGCGGTTTGCGACCAGTGCTTGGAGGGCTGGCGACATAGCATCAGATACCACAGTATGTCCGAGGCGAGAGTTTGCGTGGAACCCTCGACTTTTGTCGCCGGAATCGGGCAAGCGGTCAAAGTGGGCTGAGCAGGGGGTAGAGATCGCGTGGGCGTGTGGAGTTGAAGCCGGGGGCGAGCACAATAAAAGACAAGATCCCTGTCGGCGTCCATTGCCAGGTGCATTTGCCCATGTCCCTGGCTGACAACCTGGGCGTGTTCTCCTCGTGAACGGACGCTTGGAACGGAAGCCTGAAGGCGGCCGTCATTGGGCAGGGTCCTGCGGGAGATGCAGCCAAGGGTACTGCTGCCCGGTGCTTGTTGGACAAGGACCCTAATGGGTGGTACGATCTGTACCGCCCTCCCGCTTCCCCGTCTGTGTCTTCCTGCATTCAAACTGCCTGAACTTTCCCAGGGGACTGGGTCCAATGACACCCTCGCCTTGCTTGGGCGTCTCGAATCCTTCCTTTGGAGACAGCCTACCAACGAGGCCTCGAGGCAGCCGGGTGTCGTGCAACCTAGATCCCTGACGACCGACGGAAGGATCGAGGGCACTGCGTGGTCGTCGCTGTCGTCGGCAGTTCTAGACTCTCGCTCATGGCACACAGAATTGTCAGAGGAGGGCTTGATAGCCATGGCTTGTAATGAGCAGCTCCCTACTTGCCAAGTGACGTCTGGGGCAGCATGAACGCGGTGTCGGACGTCGACGTGTGCAACTCTGCTCTGCAGGGTGGCGGAAAGCAGGCTCGCGGTGCAGCCCAAAACCGATTTGGTACCTTGGTTTGGATTCTCTGCAACTGCGACGTGGTGCGCCATGTACGAAACTCGCATTATTAGGGAACCTCAGGCGGCCGCTGGGCATTGATTGTGTGGCAGACTGATTGCCCAGCCCGGATGCTTCAGGCCGGCATGGGTGTCTCGATTGACTGACATGCGTCTGCAGAGCGATGCAGCCATTTGAAACGGGCGGTCGATGATGGAGAGCTCTGGCATTTGAGGCTGACCAACGGCATGATGCGTGGGTGCAGGACGATGGTGGTGCAGGCGCAGCTCGAAAATGATGAGCAGGTGGGCGGGAATTTCTTCCATATACCTGTAGATACAGAGTGTACCTGGAACCGTGGAAGGGGCTGGGCCTGATTCGCTGCGAGTGACTTTCCTGAAACGGCAGCCCGTCCTCACGAGCAACATGTTGGCAGGTGCGAGGAGCTTGGGTACGGTCAGCAGCAGGCCACGATGCAACGATGCCTCTGTGCTTCCCCAAGCCTCCTTCCCCGAGCTCCTGCAGCCCCTTTGCCAGCCCCATGTGCCGTCCAAGACGCCACCCGCTTCCTGTGCCACCATCTCGAAACTCCAGCCAACGGTGGCAGATGGTAGGACACCTGCGTCAGAACATGCCCGCATCTCTGAGCATTCCACCACATGGCGCCGGGCAGTTTGAGGTACAGCAAGTCCTCATGGCCTTCGACCCTCTTAATGGGCCTCTCAGTGCAGAAGTATGGTTCTGTGATCTCATCTTTGCCAGCCCCGCATCAGGGCGGCAGAGACAGACAGCCTGAGCCTGTGCTGGTGACAACCTCGCGCGAATTCTTCCATCTGGGCTTGCGACCAAGACGACAGCTGGAACCCTCCGCACAGCAATTACAACCAACAACAATAACAACAGCACTGTCATCATCGTCATCATAATCACCATCATCATGACGGCGTCGTCACCGCCGCATTGCAATACCTAGACCATCGAGTCGTATGATTCTCTTATCTGGGCCTCGAACCGTGCATCGAACCGTCGGAACACCAGCCTCTTAGCTTTCTGCGTGTCCGCCAACGGCCGCGGTACAAGGAGAATTCCCCACACAAGCGGGATGACGAGTTTGGTCTAAGCTGGTATCACCCCTGGAAGTGGGCACGGCGGCGGCGATGACACAGAAGGTTCACGGGCTGTGCCGCGAATCCTGCAGGTTCTGCGAACCCCTGTTGGCCACGAGGTTCCCTCCCATCAGTAACGCTCTGCCCGCGATGACAGGCGAGGAAGCCAAGAACCAATGGGCCGGACTACGACCGACCGCTTCCTGTTTTTTCGGCTTTCACACGGTACCACACTCCGGGATCTCTGGAAAATATCAAACGAGCTGGCTGAGCCCCCTGATTCGTTCACAGCACTGTCGCTACTCACGTGGCGCGGAAAACCTTGGAATGAGAGGAGGAAAGTCGAAAACTACTGGGGAGGCCTTTCTACCACCCGGCAACATGATTTGTTGTAGGAAAATACTCCCGAACACGAACCTGGTGAGTCTCTCTGGTCGTCTCCACAGTCAGAGAGCCGAGGGACCCAATGACTTCCGAGCATCTCGTGTCGAGCCGTCCACCCCTGCCCATCTTGAGCCCGATCGATCTAGTGCCGTCCCCTCCAGTACCTGACCGCGATACATGAAAACTCCGAATTACCATAGCCTTGGGCCCATTAGAGGCCATGGTGGCGCGGGCATCGGCTGGAGCTGGGGTTTATACAGCATAGTGCAGCACAGTACCAGCGCATTACCAGCGCATTCGCCCACGCCGCGATGCCGAGCTTCAATCCCCAGATGTGGCAGGGAGTAGGGCCTCCCGTTATCGTGAGCATCGCGTTGCATTCGCACTGTCCTTGGGCTTTGGGATCGTCCCAGAGTCGGCAGACCGACCCTACGGTACGGGGTACCTTGACTTGCACTGCGTCAGCCTCTTCCGCTCCACTGGCGGCTTTCTATCCTTTCACTGTTGCCGGACTTGGCGCGGGTCGCCATTAGGATCCGCAGAGTTGCAGCGATGACCCAACAGAGCAACCAGCGGTGAATGACAAGAGAGCCCCTCGTGGCTCACAAATTGAGCTTTTGACGCTGAGCCTCAAAATGGCAGGTAGATGAGCACCGCTCTCATTGCCGTTGCTCGAACCCACCCGGCATTAGCAGCACACTGCCGCACGTGGGAGCCAGTGTTTCGCCAATGGGGTACCCAAAGCAGGCTGCAATGGCCGATCAGCTACGCCAAACAACGTGCGGCGGTTATACTGCCAACGGCCTCCGCCAGGAAAACAAGCTAAAACTCCGAGAGGATGCAGCGGTTGCAGTTTGAAGAATTCGAGGTGGATCTTGCCTGGTATGATCACTGCTGTGTCCAGTAGATTGGATCCATCCCGCTATGTGCAGCCCTGTTGCTTGACCTGCGGCAAAGACACCAACCATGGTTGGCACGGTTGGCGGAATCCTAGCTGGGGAACAAATAGGGTTCAAACACAAACTTCACGCTGCGGCCGAGGATGCGGCCTACAAATAGAGGATCCGGTATGGTGGGATGAAACGGCCCATTAGACGCGGGCCACATCTACCTCAGATCACCACCTGATTGGAAAGTCGAGCCTTCAAAAATTGCCTTAGGGCTCCAACAGGTGCGGCTCTCCAATCAGTCGCTTTGGCGCCGAGGCGCTCGAGGGTCTGATGACCCCTAACACTTCACGTTGACTTGACCGGTTGAAAGGCGCACACCAGACTCGCATGTGCCACCGTGGTGCGTAACACACCGCAGGCCACACAAGACCCGATGCAAGGAGCCAACAAACAAGCGCCATGCCGCGCTGCCTGAGTTGCTTCCCCTGTGGTACGTACTCTCCGTCGGGTAGGATCCTCTTGCACGACAGACACCACTACGGTGCTGGGGCAGTCTGTGGTGTGCCGAGGCCACTCAGGACTCGGTATCACGACGTCTCATCGAGACATATGGCATCTGACAGCCAGCCACCCGTTCTCTGTCCCCACGCAGCATGGACCCGACGATGCGCTCGCAGGCCAAAACGTGTGGGATGATGCTGACGGAAGGTATGCCGAATCAAGCAAGACTCCTCGCGAATGGCGTCGAGTGGCAACGTTCCGGAGGCGGACTAAAACCCAACGGAGACAGGGGTTGATACCGACAATCTGGTTCACCTCCAACCGAAGCAAGCCAGGCCAAGGAGGCGGAGTCACAAAGAACAGACAAGTAGCTCTTTTGTTCGTCTCCCGCCAGCCCGCCTCGCATGTGCTTGTGTGCCGGCAAAGTACGTTTCACCATGGTTCTATCAGGTGCGACCACTAGACGAGACCAAGACACACTACGGAGCACTACCTGCTCATCGTTTGCTTTTTCCCTCCCGTCCGTCCTGTTTTAGAGAAAGGACTGTGCCGAAGCGGCCCGCCTGCAACCCTGCCTATCAGCGACATGGAGGAGGGGCCCGGGGCCGCTGTTCGTTCGACACGCGAGTTCCCTTGCGCCATCCGAGATTCTGCAAACAAAGCCGAGGGCTATATTGGCGGGGATTTGCATCATCAGCTGCTCACTGCGTTCCGGAATCTCGACTTCCTAGCTGGTGGCCTTGCTGCATCGGGAGCCAATCCACACCCTCGGGGTGCAGCGACGCAGGCCTCGTGGCTGGTAGACCGTGTTCGGTGTCGACACAGTGTGACATCTGGAATACCTGTCAAGTCTAATGTACCGTGTCACCTACACGGTATCGCAGACGTTCAGCGGGGTGCAGGATGCGTCGATGGCACCAGTGGCCCGGCCCAGCGCGCCCCCCTGTGCTGCTGGGGCCAGGATCGCATGCTGGGGTTTGGCAGCTGCAAACGCTGACCCATGGCGCTGCAGAAGTGGAGTTCGTCAGCCGTATTTTTCATCCTCCTGCCCTTTGCAATCGGCGCCCTCGTTGACAGCTCAAGTCATTTTACCTGCGGCTCCCCTGCAGAGTCTGGCGGCCATGTGTTCTCTACCCCTTTCCCAGCGCCTGCCACGGATAAATCTTAATCTGCGAGCGGCGACAGCTGGTGACAGGAGAACCACGAGGGCGCCCCCTCCCCCCAGAGCCACAAGGGAAGACCCGAGCCATCCGTGGATGTCCCAGGGACTCTAAATCTTAATCGCGATGACACTGGGCCCAGCGGAGGCCCAGACCTTCGCCTCATATTGCGGCTTCCTGCGAGAAACGAGACAAGAAAAGCTGAGCGGCGTTCCTCAACCGCGCGTAGGTGGTTTGACGGCTCGAGGTTCAGGGTTGCCAGCCTACAGAGTACGGTGTGGCCGATGGTTGCCTCCGGGCACTGGGTGATGAGTGGTGGCAGAGAAGACCAGAAAATCTTCGCCCTTGACACCAACACTCCACTTGCCCGGTTTAGGTTCGACTCTCCAGAAAAGAGGCGAACCACGGCGATGGCAGTCGGCTGACGACGCAAACATTGTTGTCGACACCCGGGAATGTGCGCACTTGCCGACATCATCCCAGCTGCGCACACCCTCTATCCACCTCAGGCTCCGGGCTCCCTGATCCGTTTGAACGTGTCCCTATTGCGGTTTTGGGGAAAGGAGGTGGAGGTAGGCTCCCACCTCGGCTTTGATGAGAATGAAACATACCCTTTTGAGATTCCGCCTTGATTGAGACTCATTCAGGCTCGGGGCAGGCCTGCCATGTTCGGGTCAGGTGCAAGCGGACCGGGGCGAGGCCAGCCGAGTCAAGTCATCTCAAGTCAGATCAAGCCCATGGGAATTCGGTCATCTTATTGTCTGCGCCATCACCGTTCTCGTGCCGTGGATGTCAGGAACGGCGGGAGACGCATGCGAGGCTTGCGAGGGAGGGCGGGTGACGGGTACGGGGCACCCAGTCGAGACTACAAGAGCAAAGTACCTGGGCATGCAGGTACTTGGGCGAAGTATCTTTTTTCCCTGGGTACGTACCCCAGAGCAGGGGTACATGGATGAGTTGGGGCCACCCCTGGGCCTGGGATCAGAACAACCTGGGAAGGCACATGGGCCTCTCCCGCCGCCCTTCTGCTCGGTCCCCTGCCCGGCCCTGTCCTGTCCTGCCCTGCCTAGATGCTATCCCTATCCCATCCGCCCATTCATCCATCCATCCATCCATACATCCACCCACCCATTGCCATCATCCATGGACCGGCCCATGGGACCATGCTGCATCCTTACCCTTACCAGCTTACAGCACAGTACATACAAGTACCCGGCCAGCCAGAGTGCCACTCTTTTCCCTCTCTGCCCCCGCCGTCGTGGAACCCTTCCGTCTGTTGCCAAGTTGGAGAGAGGGCTTGCTTCCATTCCTTCTCCATTCCACCCATACGTGCCATGACCTACCATGAACCGTACCTACCTAACCTAACCTGAATCTGAATCTGAATCCGATCCGACAACCTACCTGACTTGACCTGACGGCCCAGCCAGGCCCAGGTAGGACCAGGAACACATACCTTCCTTCCACCTTCCACCTACAGACCTACCACCTCCCACCACCTCCCATCTCCCAACCCAGACAGCTCGTACGTAAGTAAGTAGCCGGGGAGCACCTCAGGAATACATTACCATCCTTCCCGCACCTTTTCGCACTCCGCGTCACCGACGTCCATCCCTTTCCCCTTTCTACCTTGTCTTTGTCTCGACTCTGCCCTGTCTCGCCTGTCGGCCTCCTCGTCTCATTTTCCCATTCCAATTCCGCCGTCGGGCCCGACCCGACGACCCCCACCCGCCACTGCGACTGCCACAAGCTCACAGAAAAAGGTACGGCTTGATCTTGACGTGCGCGCGCCTGAGTGTGTTTTGTCTGTGTGCGTGTGCGTGCTTGCTCGTCAACGTCGCCGGCCACGCTTACTCGACTGGACTGGACTAGACTCGAGCTCGACTCCATCTCCATATACGGTGTCGTTCACTTGCCTGATGATGATGACTTGACGCACTGTGGCTCTAGAGTCTCTCCTGGCCTTTGTTCCTCTACCATTCCTCGCCCCTCCTCACCTGACCTCCTCCCCTCCCTCCCCCCAAACCAACCAAGGAAGAGGGCACTGCGCTCTGCTGCACTCGGCTCTCTGCTGACGGTTGGCTGCAAACGTTACTTGCCCCTTTGCCCCCTGCAGACACGCCTCATTTTGTTTTTCTGGCTCCCTTCATTTACCCGTTTTATTCTTGTGCCATGATATCATCCATGAGCGTGGCGTTCCCGCAACGAGTTGGAGAACCGGGCCCTGGACTTGTAGGCTGACATTCCTCGAGGGGCGGCAGAAGATCTAGAAGATTGGAGAGTACGGTCCGGAACTGGGCCTTGGAACGAACGGAAACTGCTTTCGGCTCGGCTCAGCTCATTCGCAGCGAGGCCTTGGTGAAGGTTGGCGAGTTCGAGTTCAAGAAGCGAACGAACCAACGGATCGCGGCCAGAGCCAGAAACGGTGCAGACCCTAGGGCGACCACTCGTCCCGCGCATGGTGCCTTGGTGTCTTGGGGCTTTTTCTTTTGAGATTGACGAGCCCTGCCAGCGAGATCAGGACCTGATCTAGTAACCTTCCGGGCTGTCCCGCTAAGTACTTACCGTACCAAAACCACCCACCTGGGCAGGCAGAGGAAGGGGGGTACTGGGCTATACTGGGCCGTACTGTGCTGTGCCGTACCGTACCGTACCGCACCGTACCGCACCGTACCGTGCCTGCAGACTGGCAGACCTGCAACCGCGACTGCTGGTGCTGCTGCGACTTTGCGACTACACACGCCCCGAAGCCTGGCGAGGGAGTTTCCGACTATAAGGAAGGGTCTTCCCGCCCCGAATCCGCCCAAGGGAAACTTCTCCACACTTTGGGAATTTTGCATCGGCCCCTTCCAAATTTTGCCAAATTACATTGCACGCAGCAACCCCAAAGTGATAAAGAGAGAACCCTCTTTTTCTTTCCTTTGCGAAACCTCGTCCTCGACACGACACCACACACCACACACACTCGCACTCGCACTCACACACACCAGCGCAACATCACTCCATCCACAGCCTTCAATTGACTGGGGTCTCCACCCCACCTGGATCGCGTCCACCTCAACCCTGGTGCATGCAGCATCACATTGAGCTGTGCGACAAGTGTGGTACACAACACCACTCACCACGACTACAAGAACTGTTGCCACTGCCACTGCGACTACCGCCGCCAGCCAGGTCGCTTGTTTTGACACGGCTCAGCGGTCACGCCACGGTCGCAAAGCAGCTGCCTCTAGAATCACCTCTCGGGAGACACAGAAAATAATAGACTCTTGACGACCCTCCTGCAACTTGCTCGTTCGGCTTGTTCGAGCCGTTGTCAGGCTGGCGCCGAGCACAGTCCGCCAGTTTAGGATGTCAGATCAGGACGGCGGCAGGGGCCACCCCCCTCGAGAAAACCAAGAGTCCGCCTATCCACCGCCTCCTGGTGAAGAAGACGATCGCTCAAGGCCACCATACCACCACTTGCCTCCTCCTCCTCAAGCGACCGTGACTCTTCCGCCAATCCATGACGCTCATCCGGCTTATGGCGCGAGCCGCTACCCACCACCTCCAGATCCCAGGTCGCGCGGGACCTACTCTGCTTCTCCCACTGGTGGCCCAAACGGCTATCCTGCTCCACCTGGCAGTATGTATAACTTGCCTCCTGTCCAGGCGCCGCCGGACCAGCGGCACTACGGAGTTGAGCCACGCGACTACTACTCACGCGGCGGGTCCTTCCCGCCACATCCTCAACCCGAGCCTTACAACTATGGTGGCTACCGACCTCCTTCCGGGCCTCCGTATGGTGCCTACCCTCCTGAGTATGCACGCGGTCCAGGCGGTCCGCCGCAACAGGCAGCACCACGCCAGAGGACTTCGATAGCTTGTCGTTACTGCCGCAAACGGAAAGTTAGTAGCAAATTTCTCCTGCGACGTTTTGAGGACCCGGCGTGCGCGTTTGCTTACTGACCTTGAGCGTGTCTAGATTCGTTGCAGTGGTTACAGCCAGACCCCCGATGGGAAATGTACAAATTGCAGAAAGACGGGCAATGAGTGCATTTTTCAGCCAGTTTCCTCATCCTCGACGACTGCTTTCGTCCCGGTGTCGGCTGTGCCCGGTGGTGTGCCTCCCGGGACGCCTCTGTTTGGCGCTTTTGGACAGCCGTTGCCGCAGGGAGGAGGGCAACCAGGACAGCCTGGAGGGGCGCCTCAGCCACCCGCTGGTGGCTCGCAACAGCCGTATCCTTCGGACAACTACGCGCTACCCTCGCCCACGGGCTCTTACTACCCACCACCTCCGGAAGACAGAAGCGGTGTCCCACAGCGACGCCTGCACGAGGAGGAGCACGGGCAACGCTTGCCGCCTCCGCACGTCTACGGTGAACCTGACCCACGAAGACGCTCTCCCGCATCCTCCGCGCCTGGTGGCACCCCGCCGCAATACGAGTACCCGCCTCCAGACAGAACCTCTACTCCTGGCCAGCGCCGAGAGAGTCCTAATGCGCCCTCCCAAGCTGGGCAGCAAGGAGGCAGTGTGATGGCCTTGAGCAGCTTGATGGAGCACCCACCTCCACGACCCCCACCAAGCTCTGACTCGAGCCGCGATATCGATCAGAACATGCTCGGACGCCTGAACCGACGGACCTAGGAGGACTGGGAGGCCTGAGGAGGATTGGTCACGGTGTGGAGCTGCCCGAAAGCTATGCGCAGGTGATGCTTGGGATCCGGGACTCGGTCGATGGACGACACACGGAAGAATGCACCTTTGCGTGACGACGAGCTGGCTCACAGCGCCACACGTGACGGTAGCCAGGCCTATGGACGGCATCGATACATCGCTGCTGGACAGTCTTGATCCAACCGTTTGTGAAGCACGCGTTTTCTTAATCTTTCGACTTTCCAGCATCCTCACACTCATCGACAACTCGGTTTGCTTTTCTCGAACTACTATGATACCCCCCGATTGTTTGGAAGATTGTCTGCCATGGATGAACTTGGCTGCTCGGGCATGGATGGGTAATTTGGAAGTTGGACGGAATGCCGCGTTACTCGGTGGGACGAAGCAAGAGAAGAAGGGATGACCGGGAATCGTATTGCATGTCTTGAAGAGCAAAATGTCACCAAACGACGGGTATGCCAGCAACAAACAGAGGCGGCGGAGGGGAACTCGCACGATTTGGCAACTGCTGTGGGCGGGCATTCAGCAACTAGATGGTCTCCCCGGTTTGGCGACAAACACTCCTAACAGCTAGCCCTCTGCTTTTTTTCAGCTATGCTTATTTCTGCAGCAAGGAAACATAAGTAATGCCGGGGATTCCTCGTTTTTTCTTCTTGATTTTTTTTATGTACCTCTCATGCATCTGTCTTGGCATTTTGTTTCTTCATGCCTCATGTACAGAGGCGGGAGCACCACAGCAAATTTGGAGGGGTTGAAAGAAGGATTGCCTCACGGCAGAAGAGAAGGCTGCAACAAAGTCTTGCTTTTTATTTTGTTCTGTTTTCGTGACTATTATGCTATTTCCTGCTTCCTTTGCTTACTTTTGGGTCATGTCTGTCCATGCAAAAATATGCTGTTTTGTTCTCCTTTCTCTTTGTACAAATCATCCATCCCTCTTCCACTTACAACATCTATCTTGTCTGGCCTACCTGCAAGCTTGTTCTGGCGGGGAGGGGGCGCGGGGGGAGATGGGGCAAACCAAAGATGTGCGTCGGAACAGTTCTGCGAGGAACGAAACAATGACAAATATAACATGATGTTGCTTTGGTCCGATCAAGACCATTGACAGCCAAAACACTCAAGATTTCCCGTCTCCCTCCCATCTCTGCCGTGCTATGCTGCTTGGTTCCGTCCCGTCATCTGTGAACCATCCCACCTCCCCACGATCCGAGACCCGAGGTGTCGAACTGCCCACAGCCAACCGATGCGACTCCGTTTCAAGAAAGCCTCGACAGCCTGTTTGGCGGGCGGCCAGGCGGTAAAAAAAACATAGTTTAGACTACAGAGGACACTAGGCGGGAAAGACGCTCTGCGTGATGCCATTCCATCACTCCGTCGTTTCTGCCGTGAATTTCGTCTAGAGGACGAAACGCCGAAGACCCAGAAAGCATAGTTCCCGCAGGCCCAAACCTTGAGATACCCGTTCTCTACCCAAGTATTGCCTACCTGGGTAATGTTACAACGGCGGGGCGGGCAGCTCCCCTCGCGCCCCCCCCCCCTTCTCCTGCGGCTATGGCCCGACAGAACAGGCAGTGAAAAAAAAGGACAAGACATTACAGACTAGGCAGAAAGCCAAAGACAACGACGACACGGGCGGGTGGGCTGCAGTAGCCTTCTCCTAGGATGCTGGCTGCGTGTTCCGCGACCCCCCCTTCCCACTTCTGATCCCCTCCCCTCGGCGTCAGCTGCGCCCAGGCGGTCCAGAGGGGTTGTTTTCTGTGGAACTGGGCCGCAGCGAGATAGGCTCGTGATGAGGGGTCCGGTTCCATCGTTCGAGGCCTTTGCTGTGCTGGGATGTTGGCTGCAGTTCTGGGCGCACACTGTGCCAGCAGGTACGAGCAGGGCCTCCGCTTGGGGGTGACGGGGGGGAAGGGTCGACAAAGAATGAGCGACTGAGTGAGAAACAGAGAGAGAGAGAGGAGTTCGGCCGCCCCCAACGTGCGTGCGCGCATTGGCTGCGTGCGGGTCTGCCCTTGCAGTGGGCTGGCCGGGCATGGGTGTGGGCATTGTGGCATTGACGGGCCTCGCTGTCAGCCACGAGGTATTCCTCAAATGATGCTGGGATTTGGGGGTTTGGCACGGGCTGGGAGAACGTTTGGTACGCCGGATGGACTGGGTCGTAGGGATAATCTCCGACGTCGAAACCGTGACTCCTGGGTATTAGCCTAGGTAGGTAGGTAATGGTCGAGTGGGAGTGGATGGGCGTGTTCGTTTGTTCACACAGCCTAGCTGCAACGTTCACATCCCAAGGTTGTCCTCGATGGCACTCTGCTCGCTCAGGTCCCGAGGTCATGACCATCATCACCGCCATTGCCCCTCTGTTCACGGCACAGAGCGTACGGTGCTGTCGGCCCCTCCCAGCTGGAGCAAAAGGCCTGTGTCCTGTTGGAGACCATCGCGTAGAGCTTGGTCAGGAGAGGGCCTCGCAGCAGCGGGCATCCTTGCTCAGCAGCAGGAGCGTGAGTAACGGGCCCGGGCAGGCCAACGAATGACTTACATTGGATTTTTGGCGCCGGCAGAGTTGTGGGAACACACCGGCGGACCAAAGCACTCAGATAGAGGGTTCGTCTGGGCTCGTGGGGTCAATACATAATAATTGCTGCAGTGGCCGGGGGGGGGGGTCGCATGGTGGATCGGGTGGGCAATTACTGCGAGATGATGGATCTTGATCGGAGAGGGGACCGATCACGGTGTCCTTTGGCGAGCATACGCCCTGATGTGTTGTCAGGTTGTACTGATACGATACGGGAGGGGGGAGAGGTGCAGACGGGATGGCTGGTCGACATTCCGCGGGGCGGATTCTCCGTCGATGGCAACATCACTTGTCAGTCTGTGGCAGTCGCGGTGTCAGGGAAGTGAGGGAAGTCAGAGTGAGTGCCATTCGGCCTCCTTCCAAGGTTGGGTACGACACGCACATCACCAATCCTGCCTTCCTTTTTCTCCAATTCTCCTTCTACTCTTCCCTCACTCTCTTCTTTCTGTATTTGTACACCTTCTGAGGTCATCACAGCTTAGATCCAGACAAATTTACACGTTGGTGGCCGCATAGGTAGGTAATTATCGTAGCACCTGCACAGTATTCTCCAAGGCACAGGGCAATTGTCAACGAAACATCGCCTCGGCCAGCAGCTGCCAACTTTCCTCTTTCTCGTAGACGGAAGCTACTGCAGGATTGTTCAGTTGACGGGCGGGATCATCCATGGGTCCATAGTTACTGCCCTGTTGGTTGGCCTCGGCCCCTCTCAGGCTGAGCCGCCTCAGTTCCAGAGCTCCGTTTCTGTAGGCGCCAATACGGCTGAGACTGCGGCTGCTGCACACACCTGCACTCCCTTGTCACTTACCGTCTCTTCTTGCCGTCCACACAGGCAGACTGGTAAACACCGTATTCACATTGGTCTTCGAAATGTTGGAGTGCCATTGTGCCTTCTCGCGCAGTCAGCGGCCAAAACACTAACGGCCCTGCTCATGTTGCCCAGATACAACCTGGGTATTCTGCTCGAATCTGTATGGTGGTATCAAGCGGCACATTTCTCGTAAAATACATGTTTCCAATACGCCTATCTAGACTCGATTCATTCATTCCTCGATCTCTCGAGTCCAGAGGAAATCATCAGCAGCAGCGGCCGTGAAACCCAGCGCTGCTGGGAGCCCATCACGCTCGTCAAAGCAACCATCACCGGCACACATCACAGTCGTGAAGTTTGGTACCGTCACCTCCGTTGTCACAATCCACATCCAAGCTGGTGCCGGTTTTTGGTGACATTGTGTGAGGGGTGCTCGACAGGCCGGCAGCGTCAGGCCAGTCACTGACCGAACCTTGGTAGACAACGCCGCCGCTAGAAACACGCTGGGCTGCCTTGTCCAGGTCCCCGACGCAACTTTGGTCACCACGCTTCATCCCGTTACCAGTCTGAGCGTTGAGCAGCCCCTATCCCGCCTGGTGCTGGGCACCGCCCATCGTTGTCCGACTAGCGGACCGAACCCAAGTGAATCGGCACGATCGGCCAGCACTGGATCAACCACTCGCGCATTGCGAACAGGCAAGCACTACCTCGGAGTCTCCGTTCGTCTACCACGCTGAATCACGCCACACGTCACATGCACCAAGGGACTATGCCGCTCTACAGGCGGGATATCCCAGCTTTAGGCTCGTGACACGGCCCGGCCTTGGAGCTACCGAGCTACCAGCCGTCCAGGGAGATTTGCCCGGAGCTGTACCAGCGAACCAGATGACAAAACTCCCACGGTGCGCGATCATGTGGTGGTCCAGAGAGAGCGGCGGCTCAGGAAGGTTTGGGCAGGAAAACCGAGCCTGGGTGGCTATCCATCCACGAGTCGAGACGTCAGGTGTGTTCCTCAGACCATTGGTCTAGCGCCAGGCGACCAAAAAGGCTGACCAAGGCCGAGCCAGCCACAGCTGACTTGGTTCCGTGGAAGGTACAGCCTAGCATGTGCGCTACCTCCAAGATAATAACTTTACCCAGTCCTGGTGTTCCTTGCTTCTAGCTCAACGTGCGAAGCCGACCAGGACACCCATCACACGCTGCCGCGATACCCATGGAGGGCTACAGACCCCTCTTCCCGGCGAGTTAGCCAGCGGCTGCGCATGAATACAGTTAGAGAGCCAGGCTGAAGGCCCTAGTGCGCAACGTTTCTGAGCGTTGCACAGAATCCAGCACTGACCACTCGAGCGTCGACGGGAGTTTGGGTCCTATTTGGACCTGGCCGGTCTGTACCGAAGAACCGTGTCCAAATCTCCCCTCCAGTGCTGCATTCTCTGGCCAACTGTGGCTCGCATCACAACGGACTGACTGCCCCAAGAGACTCTCAGGCTGACGGATTGCGCTCTGGCGCCACTAAACATCCCTCTCTCGCTCACGCGGACCAGGCATGGAGAGATAGCTTGCTTCCGGAGCAGCTGTGCGAGGGTCATGTGCTTGCCATCCTGCTGCAAATAGCCGCATGCATGCAGAGCACCTGCAAGCTATGCACTCGGCACCTGTTGTATTGGTTGGACTGACTGACGCAAGCAGCAGTTGCCCACGATGCTGCAGGCTTCCAAGACCAAAAGGGGCATGGACCTTGCCTTTCGAAATCGTACGACTGCATCCCGAACGTCCGAGCTTGATAAAACCACGCCCTGCCCTTCCTCTCTCGCGGATAAGGTTGATGGCACGAGAATGCGACTCTTCAGCCTTGTTCGGAAGCTCGTCCGTTCCCATGCGTTTCGATATCACGAAATGGCACAGACGGAAAGTCTAAGCAGAACGCGGCAGCTTGCCCTTCTTATCCTACTCCACGTTCAAAACATTGCGCAGCAAGTGGAGGTTGTGCCTTGTGCACGAGTTCAGACGGCCGGAGCCTTTCGTGGCGCAGACCACTGTTAACTGTGCTCAGGATTAAGAGATGGGTGTGCTTGGGAAAGCGGCAGTTGATTATGATAACTTCGCGCTGGAGTTCCGCTCCACCTCTGCGTCGCCAGTTAGTGGGCTGCAAACCCCTGTGGTGACCTGCGAGGAGTGCATCTGAATGCAACGGTGGGCTCTAAAAGTATGTTCGAGATCTTGCCCGGAGCAGATGCGGAATATTTCGCTAATCGTCTCACAGGAATGCATCTGGAGTCGTTGTAAAAGCCCGATCTATTCTTGTGGATCATGTGGCGCCATTTGTGAGAGCTGCTGACGCTCGTCGGGGCGACGGCTTCATCAGGTACTTGACACCACGGATCGAAACCCCCCGATGATTTAGTGTGACTTGAACCTCCCAACAAAATGTGTTCTGACAGAACCTAACGCTGCAGATGCCTTGGAAACCCCGCTCGACCGAACCGTTCCTTGCAAAATTAACATGCGAAGCCGAAGACATTTGTGACGATGCGGTGAACGAGGGCTGCAAGCAAAATCAATCGGAATGCTCGTAGCCAGTCCAGAGACAGCATGGAAAGATGACATCCGACGCTCCGATCAAAGTTGTCCCGGCAGAAGAATGGACGTCTTGGAGCCGTCATTGGTGCTGACGCTGGGCAGACAAACGATGTCGACCAGTCTTCAGACGGAATCAAGAAATATAGGCCTATACGCTCTCTTGAAGGCTACACAACGAACTCATACGAAAGCATTGGCCCACTTGTATTCACAAGCTTGGACTGCAGACACAGAACCCACCGACACATAATCAAGGTTATCCACACCTCATCCAGTACCTGAGGAAAGCACGATCTATTCAAGACTTGGAGAATTGCGAAGACACAGAGACAGCCCAGCAAGCTTGTGGGAATGACTTTGAGTCTAATTTGGCAGCAATATAGTCGGAATCTGGCCGGGTCTCGTCTATGCGACCGGGTGGAGACTTCGGCACCTTGGGTTGCAAAGAGCATTTCGCTACACCGCTTTGTGACTTGCGCTACTTGCAAAGACTCTGGGAAGAGACTCGAGAGTCTTGGACCTTGACTATAGTCCAGTTTTCCTGGTTCACGACAAACTATGGTCTGGAAACTCTACCCAAGCGTTGGCGCTGCGGCACTACACCAAGATTCATCCGAGGCCTAGCCCTCAAGCGAGGAGCCCACATGCCACCATGTGGCGCTTGTTCAAACTTGATAATGTCAGGGAAACGAGGTCACCTTGTGCCAGAGAGACTCGACCAAGTTGTTGAGTCTCAAACCTAGTTTTTGTGGGACCAAATAGTGTGTTTACTCGCTGCAGTGGCTCCCAAAATCTGCCGAGTTGGAGAGCTCAGCTGACCACCACACCTTTTTTTCCCCTGCACTTTGGCAATCCACAACGCAGCATCATGAAACATTTCGAGGCCAATCAGCGGGGGAAGCGTATCCCATCCTGGAGCTTTGAGCTGCCTCGCCTGTGCAGAGCTGAGAACTCCGGGGAGCGAAGTGCTTGACCGGGTGATGCGTTCATGCCGAGTACAAAGCGACCCACTCTTCTCGGCAAGCATTGTCTACCTGGTACTGGGTCAAGAGAGTACATTTCTTTTCGTGCCTACTTGTACTTTGACTGTGAAGCTGATATCTTGGCAACTATACTTCTCATTGGAGGCAGCCTCTCCCGCACCACGTCTCAGGAGCCTCACCGTGCCAGCTCCTGACTCGGCCTCCCTGCAGTGGTAGCCATATTACAGCACATAGACCAGCTCCGGCGTCTGCTCGTCTGCTGATTTTGTTGGGACCCAGCAAGAGGGATCCAAAAGCCAGTCCATGTCTTGGCTGGAGCTGTGGTCAAATACCCGCCTCTGGCCTGTGCGGAGAAGCGAGTGCGAAGTTTAAATGACGACAATTTGCCGTGACTGGTTCAGCGGAACGGCACGCAGCGCGCGGGACAGTGGGAAATTCGAGAAGCAAAAAGAACACGCGCACAGAAGCGAGGGGGAGAAAAAGCAAGTTGGCGGTTCGTCGCGCAACAGGGGTTGTGCCGGCTGCTGAACCATGCACCCATGCCCCCCCTCATGGGAGATCCCGCGCATCCCGTCCCCATCCACTGGCTCACATGTAACGCAGGACACATAACATCTTGGAGGCATGCCCTTCCTTCCCACCTCTGGCCCCCATTCCCGTCCCGCTTGCCTGGGTCCCGCAAGGTCGGGGGTTTCGGGCAAGCCGTATCATCGCTTGTCTCGGGACAAGGGGCGCTTTGATTGATGGAGGGGAGCGCACGAGGTCGAGAAGACGGAGGAGCCACGTTGAACAGAGGTGGGGGGAGAGGGGCTGGGAGGACCGATCGGAGTGACGAGTCAGAAAGAAATTTCTCTCCTCGACCTGCCGTGTGCCTTTCGGACCTCGACCTCGACTGGCGCCGGGGTGGTGATTGCCCGTGGGATGCGCACGTACTGTGCAGGCGAGCTGGCACGGGTTGGGACTGTGCGGTAGATCTGCCCGCTTCACGTGGGCGGGCGGGCCTGGCCCTCGCCCTCCCCCCTGCACTCCCTCGTTGAATGTCTCTCGTGTGTTTTCCTCTTTTCCTCTTTTTTCCCCTCTCGTCTCGCGTGATTGATTCGCACCGGGCCGATGATGCAAGCATATGTGGGCGTGGGGACCCTTGTTGTCCCGCACAGTGTCACGGGGGCGTGGGTGTGCCCCCATCCCTCGTGGATACCTGAGCTGTTAACACCGACACATCGGTTAGCACGGAGTACAGATGTACGGTGTACGGCCACGGCGGCAATTCAACAGGACAGACAGCGCGAGGCGAGCATCGCGAAGCTGCACCCCAGGTGCTTGAGTTTGATATGGCGGTGAAGTCGAGTTTTTTTTTTCTCAAGTCAAAGACGGTGACAATACATCAAGAATCGGTTGAGACTGGAGGTTTTTTTTTCCTTCGGTACACTGGGCGTGTACCTTTTGTGCGCATTGGTCTCGGGCGCCAACCGCGGGTAATTCAGATTTGGCAATGCCTGCATCGCCTTGGGAAGAAGGTAGCAGTCAATTTTCACAGCGTTGAGAGGTCAAAAGCATTCATTTATTGGAAGCTGACTGAGAGTTTTAATCAACACTCGGGTTATCCTGTGATGCCTCGTGTGTACTCGCTTACGGAGTATACATAGGGTGAGCTCTGAAGTTGAGAGCAGCACAGTCCTAAGCCCCAGAGGACACTAATTGTTGCCTTTTGGGGAGCCCAGCGGTGCCCTGTTCTAAGTGTTTTACAGGACGGAGTCGATTCATGAGTGTATAGTCATCATGCTGAGCGTATCCATTGGGTTTATGACCTATTTGGTGCGCAAAAGGGCGTGGGATACTTCAAAGGTGTTCGACAATGCATGGGGCGCCACGGAGGGAGTTTTCTGAGTCTAAGTAGATCCAGCCCCAGTCAGCAAAATTCAGAGCTGAGTTAATTTGCTCCCGGAATCCCCATGGTAATTGCTGAATGTTGGGTTGTCGGCACTAGTATGCTCTCCTGTAATTGCTCGACGCATGTTGCATCTCCCCGGCTGGATACTGTCATCTATCTCCCAGGAGGTCTGAGCTGTATATGTCATTTACATGGACCCGTCGGTAGGATTGGCCGAGGTAAGTGTATTGAGTGGCGGTATGTCAACGTCTTGTGCTTCTTGTAGATATCTATTCTACCATCTTCCTTCGCTTCACTTCAAAGTGCATGCATGAGCTTCGAGAACACACGCACCTCCCCGCACCAAATGTCACTAGGATGTTCTCACTGTCGGAACAAACCTACACCTATTAACGTTTATGAGACTGCCGGGCCTGTATCGCATTTACAAGATGGCCGTGCTGCACGTGCAAAGACCAGACAGTCTGAGCAAAACTCTCTAATCCCTTTGACAGCTGTAGAACTTCCCACTTTCCTATGATGTGATCTCGAGGTTCTGGTGAGGTATTTACCACTGCCACTTGCCCAGCTCCACAAGGTATCACCGCTCATACTTGTAGATCCGGGACCACCCTTCAGAGGATCCCGCGCACCACAGGGTCAACAAGTATATGAACAATCGCGTATACTATACCCCGTCACCTGCCTCGGTAATGGTAATAACATACATACGAACATATAATGTGCTTGAGTTCACTAGTGCAGACGAAGATTGGTCCTCGTTGTGATTTCCCAAACCCGCTAGCCGCGCTCAGGGGCGGGTGGCGCCCGTGAGATACTCCGTCCCGCAAAGTCCGGCAGGACCTATTCGGGGAAACGAAGCTCTGTGTCCTGGGGTGTCTGATTCTACTCGTGGGTCATCTAGGCAGCGGATGGTTGTTGGGGAAAGACGCGCGCGCTCTCTTTCTGTCGAAATCACGTTCCCATTTGTTGAGTCCCGATGCGAGGTTGTGAGAGCCGAGCTCGAGCATCTTTGGTCGGTCTTTGCTTTTGTCGCAGTAAATTTTATGTTTACTTCTGAATCTGAACCAGGTGTTGGGGTGTTTGGTTCCCCGAGAGTATCGTGGGCTGGGAGAAGGTGACATCTCGCAAATGCTCTCTGCTTGCTGGCCAGCGAGGTCCGGCATCATGTTGCTGCCTGTTGTTCCCATCACGGCATCGGAAATGCAACGATCCAGGTGGTTACCATTTTCCTCCGGTGCAGATTTGTCCATGTCACATGCAGGAGAGAGACTTGAGGTTCAGAAGCCGAGCGTGGCGAGCCAGCAAGGTTGACTGACCGAAGAGTTCGGTGACTTCAGACTACGTCTCCGCTTGGAGCCACTCAGAACTTGGCCATTTTTATGAGGTTTACTTTTGATTCCCGTACAGATAGATCATCAGTACGACTCGGACTGCCAACATTAAGCCCTCGATGAGTAGTATTTCGAGTGCAACTGCTGGCCTTGCTGATGAAAAGTTGACGCAAGCATGTAGCAATCCTGATACTCGCTCCGTGCTTTATTTGGAGGCTGATAAGCTGAGAATGCAAGACTGGCAAGGCCAGATGGGGTTATCATTGGTGATGCTCAAGGTGGAGACAAATGGTGGTGGTTTTGTGCGTCACACGTATGGTCAAGCTGGGCTATGCTATCGAAGATTCTCATTCCGTATTGTTGCCCTGCCTACAAATCTCCTGGATGACTGACTTTGTTAAGCACACTTGCGTGTATTTGCTTTGCCAACTAAGATTTGGAGGAACCTAACTTGAGTAGCTTGCTTCCTCCTGGCGTGGGCTCATATGCGCACATGCAACTCCAGGGCTGGTGGCCAAGGGGGCAAAAGGGGCCGGGTCTCTTCGCGCACATGAGAGCATGTCTTCTGTTCCTATATACCTCTAAAAGGTCAAACACACACCCTGCGCCTATAAAATTTCTTCCTTAACTGAACCTTCCTCTAATGGCTTGCTCTAATGGCTCCCAGGGGCTAACAATGTGATGGACTCTTGGTCCAGGTCACGCGGGCATGCGGACAAGCAAGAAGACTGGCAGGCAGGCAGGCAGGCAGGCTGGCAGACAAGTCTGATGTACCCGGACTCGCACACGGAACATGAACAAAATAGGTACCCTCGCCGCTCGTGCATTAGGCGGTCCCATGCCAGGCTGCCGTCCCTCCATCCATCCATCCATCCGTCCGTCCGTCTGCACAACCGTCCTCGTGTCTTGTCGGCGGCCAGCGTCAAACAAATCAATTGGGTTGGGCGCCCTGGCTCCATCGTTTCTTCCCACCTCTCGGGAGAGCAGACGCCATCGGTTGAGCAAGAAGGCTTGACCCTTATCTGTCACGCTCGGTGTCTGCCATACCTCTCCGCCCCTTTGAAGAGCGTCTGATGTCGCGGCTCACCCTGAGTCTGGTATGATCCCTTCGCAACGTATGTGTCACATGGACAGATCTCTCTAAACATAGCCGTGTCTCCACCAGACGGCTTTCTCGTCCGGGTTTCCTCTCCCTTCCAGGGGACGTACCGGGACCATGATATTCGATCTCCCACACGTACTGCTGGCCAGTATTAACATGTAGATATGTGCGCCCAGGGGGCCCGGGGGCCACCCGCTCATTAAGTTTGGTTCACGGCGTCGTTTTGGGCAAATGTGTGCGAGATGACAAAGGCGAACTGGATCTTGGGGGAGGGGGGGGGGTTGGAGCAGGACGGGGTCTGAGGTGGTTCTGAAGGGGGAATAGAAGAGCGATGCCATCACTCGGCCTACACGTACGATGCCATATGGAAGCCCCCAAACACAGCAGTTGAAACAAGACATGACCCAGCAAGCGGAAGAAGTGAGAGGGATAAGAGCCCGAGTGGGTCGAGTTTGGTGTGGGTAGACCATACCAAAAGTGTACGTTTCTATTTACAACCATATGCCCATGTAACGAACAATATATCATAAACCCCGATGAATGAACCCGCGCCCCCGCTGATTAACGCCCTTGCTCGATGTGTGCTGTGCGGTGCTGTGATGTGATGCGCTTGGTTCTCTTTGGGCGGGCCATGAGAATGATCTTTCCTCCCAACTCAATTTGATTCACCGCTCCGACCCCGGAATGGTGGATGTATCTGGCTTCAATATGCTTATGGTCTGCTCTTCCTTTTTGCAATCCGATTCGAACATGCTCTCGAGCAATGCAATATGCCTCTCCTTTGGACAGTCTGGGACCATGGTTGGAATCCTCTTCTTTCCTTCCTTCTTATTAAGTAATCATCATTTATTCATCATCAGACATCTCGTCGTCCTCGTCGTCTTCCTCCTCCTCATCATCCTCGTCGTCCTCCTCCTCAGGCGTGGCCTGCCGGCTGGCCTCGACGGCGACCTCCTCGCGGACGCTCATCTCGCCGGTCCCCGCGTTGCGCTCGAGGACGAAGCACCGCTCGGCAAAGACTCCGCGCTCGTTCTGCCTGCGCCAGGGCTCGCTGAGGCGGCGAACCATGACCTTCTTCCACCCGCCGACGTTGATGGTGATGGACTGCCAGGGGACGCCCCCGGCCTTGTTCCTCACGAGGAACTGAAGCGTGCGCATGGCGGCGTCGCGGTCGCGGTCGGCGCCCGGGTGTACGACCTCGAAGGGGTGCAGGACCGTCTGCACGTGCAGCGTCAGCGTGTGCAGGGCCGGGAACGAGCAGCACGCCCGCAGGAACTGCGGCGGGTCCGTGTGCACCACGTCCATGTCCAGCTCGAGCACCTGCACCTGGCGCATCCGCTGCGCCAGCAGGGCGAGGTCCTCGTGGTAGACGGTCGGGCAGCGCCGGTCCTCCTCGCCAAAGCCCGTGTGGTCGCGGAGGCGCAGCGTCGTCAGCGAGCGGGCGTGCGACAGCAGCGCGTCCACGGGGAAGTGGTACGTGTGCACCGTGATCTGCAGCGTCGACAGGGCGCGGACGTACGACCTGACGAGCAGGTTGAGCCGCCGCGTGGCCTCGATGCGCAGGTCCGGCAGGTGCGCGCTGAAGTCCTCGCAGTGCAGGGTCTGCAGGTTGGCCAGCTCGTGGAAGCTGACCGAGTTGAGGAAGTTGAATACGGGCACCGAGATCAGCTCCAGGGACGTGATGCGCGAGAAGTCCCAGTGCCGCGCCACCTCCTCGGCGGTGTGCCTCCAGTCGTAGGAGCGGAGGGTCAGCTCGTGCAGGGGCGGGAGGCGCTCGTGCGGCGCGAAGTCGAACTGCGTGCCCTGGCCCCGATCCTCGAAGTGGAGCGTCTCCAGTCGCCGGGCGGAGAGCAGGAGGTGCTTGAGGGAGTTCAGCCGGGTGACGAGCGGTGGTGCCGGGTGGGCCATCTTCAGGGAGACCAGGAGGTCGATGGGTATGGCTCGGAGGTAGGTGTTGCGCATCTCGCCCTCAAAGTCCCGGAGCGGAAGCTCCTCGACATACAGCTTGGTGCGGTTGTAACGAGTCTGCTCTGCATTTAGAATATCTGATGGCAGCCAGAAGCGGCCTGAGCGGGCTTCTCTGTCCACGTATCGCCATCTATGTTGGCAGCATGGTCAGTACATCCGAGACAATGGTCGAGATAGACAGTCGCCCACGACTTGCGGGAGACCACTTACCTTACGGATGAGAGTTTCCGTATTCTCTCCAGGATCCTCTTGATCCCGGCGGGGTCCAGGTCGCTTCTGGCAACGACATGGTGTGTATGAGCACTGATATGCTCGAGGGCTTGGGGGAAGTGTTGCCCTGCATCCTGGTCGACTATCCGCTCCGTCAGGACAAGTGTCTTATAGGCGATAGGTATGGCTATCTGGTTGAACCGTTGGCAGAGAAGCCGAGCGGTCGAGACATATTGAGTATCGATATCTCGGAGCTGCCAGATGTCAGTCAGTATAATCCCCAGGGAATAGACAGTCTCTCCGAAGGCATATCAACTAAGAAACCAGAAGATGGAGCCTGGAGGGATCATCACGAACCTGTTCGAATATCAAGGCCAGGAGCTCAGTACTCAGGTCGTTCAGAGACCACCTAGGCTGATATTGATGGTGGTGCTGCTGCGAGTTTTGACGTGTCTGGCCTGCGCCCTGAGCATATGAGGCCATTCGCTTCCTCCGCTGGCGAGCACATTCGGCCAGGTCTCTGGGAAAGGGTAAAAGAATAGAAGGCATGGACATGGAGGAAAGAGCCTCGTGGAGAAGATCTCACACGAAGCAGGCGGGATGGGAAATTTTAATTCTAGAAGACGTTTCCATGGGATCCAACAATTGATACCGACAGGGGTGGGCGACCCAGGTTGAGGATGGGTGGATATGTGGGTATTCCGATGTGGGCAGCAGCAGGACAGGCTGCAGGGGGAGGAGCTCAGATCTTGGCCCAGGTTGGGTGCTGAGGGTCGAGGTGGGAGAGGGAGGCTATCCTCCTTTTGGAGAAAGTAACGAAGATGGGGCGATTGGGGAATGGGAGCGGAGGTGACATCAAAGACCGTTGGTGATGGATGTTGTAAACGAACCACCGGTTGCGGCAGCGAGCTGCAGTGCTAATCTGCGAGTAGCGTGACACGGCCGCAATGCACGCGAGGAAGGCGACCGAGGGGAGGAGCGGACACAGCGACAGCCGGGTTGACGATGACCAAGCTGGGGCCTTTGATGGGTCCTCGCGCTGGACTGCCTTGTTGTGTGCGCCGGCGGAGACGAGACGCCGGTAGGATTATTGCTGGCTCGGCTTGCAGGCTAAGATCGACACACCATGCCCCGTACTTTTGTACTGTGCTGCGTACCGCGACCTGGGAACTGGGACCCAATCCGGGTAAAGTACAAGACTGAGACGAACCAAAGGAGAGAGACAGCCAGGGCTGATTTTGCCGTGCCGGTGGATATGCGGGCGTTGGTGCAAGCGAGGTGGCTTCTCACCAAAAGGGTGCATGCGGCGGAGGAGGGGACCGACAAAAGAACGAGCGAGCGGATGGTGGACCAGAAAAGAGGCGAGACAGTAATGAGTAAGAGGCGGTAAGGCTATAAAGAGCCTGGATGCTACACTAGACTACCAGCCCGTCTTGGAATGGAGAAACGTGGCACGCACGGATTCTGGATGTGTGTGGACCAGAAGAAAGGCCCGCCGCGAAGAGGTGAAGAAGCTAGAAGCGAAGGTTTGGAAGCTAGAACACTAACATTCGACGGGAAGGAAAGCGATTCGTAGAAGAGGAAGAAGGGCGGTTGTTTGAGAAGACGGCGGTAGCGTCAGCTTCAGCTTATGCTCATGAAGGGCCATGCTGTTCGCAAGTTCCACGTCCATTCGATTGCGGCCCAGTCCTGCTCGCCTGCCTGCATGCCTGCCCGCCTGTCCTGCCCAGTCGAGTCCCCAGGGTTGGGCAGGCTGTTCGCGGGTTGACACAAGCATGGCAAGGCCAGAAAAAAGATGGGACGAGGTGAAGCAGCGCTCACAAGAAGAAACGCCGCCAAAGCAGCCGGGACGAGGAGGCACGGGGCGGACGGTCTGGTGCGGATAACGACCCAATCGCGGAGCAGGACAGGCTGCTAGACATCAGGCAACATCAGATGGGCCGGCCAATGCTTGTTCCGCCGTGGGCGGCCGACTTAGACCCAACAGAGAAGCTTATACGTCGTCCGATTATTTTGGTGGTCGAGACGAGAGGGATTGTGCGGGCGTGCTTTGCTGCAAGCCCACGCGCCGCCTGCTTGCTTTGCTCGCTTACCTGCTTGCTTGGCCGTCTGGGGAATTCTAAATATGCTGTGCTGCCGTGACATGCCATGTCATGTAATCGACAGCCTCTGTGTGGTGATTGGCCTTGGCCTTGCCCCCGGGGCAGCAGGAAGGAGGATATTCATCCCATTCGGAACGACTCGTCCAGTGTCGTGCCGGCGATCTGCAGTCGCGTGAATGCTGCTGTGTCCGTTGGGCTGATCCCTTGCGTGTTTTGTTGTGCCCTGCAAGCCATTTTGTGTCGTGTCATGTCGTGTCATGTCAAGTCATGCCACGGCTGCGCGTATGTCTGTCTGCTTGGCTGCGGATGAATTCAGTGTGTAGCATGTGTGAGCATGTGCATATCTGCCAATGGTCCACTGGCCGATGGCGGCTGATGGCTAAAATGGTGATGGGCAGGGCGGAGTGGGAAAGTGTGTATCTGAGGGCGTCAAACGAGCGTTGCGAAAGTGGACGTTTCGCAAGGTCCGCCCAAAGAAGCAAGAGGCGTTTTTGGCTCCCGCTCCACCGACGTGCAGCCGGGGCCCGCCCCACTGTGGGAGCTTGGCCGTTTTGGGCTCCTGATACCACCCTGCCCAGGTGGCCACGCCGCAAGAGGGTGACGCTGTAGACTCTACGAATACAGACGTACTAGAGAGTGTACCTACGGAATTTGGGCATGAAATTTAGCCAGCTATAATCACTTTTGTAGCTATTAGGGCCCCTTAACTCTAGGTTATATTACTAAGATAAATTTTTCTTAGCATTATAAATTATTATTACTTAGTTATATACTTTTTATTATATTTATATTTAAATAATATT